>JAACNH010003397.1:0-29417 GCA_019447015.1 Hymenochirus boettgeri
GAGGACAGCGTTAGATAGATAGACAGACAGCATTGGATAGACAGACAGCGTTAGATAGATAGACAGACAGTGTAGTAGATAGACAGACAGTGTTAGATAGATAGACAGACAGTGTTAGATAGATAGACAGACAGCGTTAGATAGATAGACAGACAGCGTTAGATAGATAGACAGACAGCGTTAGATAGATAGACAGACAGCGTTAGATAGATAGACAGACAGCGTTAGATAGATAGACAGACAGCGTTAGATAGATAGACAGACAGCGTTAGATAGATAGCAGACAGGTTAGATAGATAGACAGACAGCGTTAGATAGATAGAAGACAGTGTTAGAATAGACAGACGGTTAGATAGATAGACAGACAGCATTAGATAGATAGACAGACAGCGTTATAGATAGACAGACAGCATTAGATAGATAATAGGTAGATATAGATAGGACAGAGTAGTAGATAGACAGACAGAGATAGACAGCGTTAGATAGATAGACAGCGTTAGATAGATAGACAGACAGCATTGGATAGACAGACAGCGTTAGATAGATAGCCAGACAGCATTAGATAGATAGCCAGACAGAGTTAGATAGATAGACAGACACACAGACAGACAGCATTAGATAGATAGATAGATCGATCGATAGATAGATAGATAGATAGATAGATAGCCAGACAGAGTTAGATAGATAATAGGTACATATATAGATAGACAGAAAGAATTAGATAGACAGACAGAGATAGACAGTGTTCGATAGATTGACAGACAGCGTTAGATAGATAGACAGACAGTGTTAGATAGATAGACAGACAGTGTTAGATGGACAGACAGCATTAGATAGATAGACAGACAGCGTTATAGATAGAGAGACAGCATAGATAGATAATAGGTAGATATATAGATAGACAGAGTTAGATAGACAGACAAGAGATAGACAGTGTTCGATAGATTGACAGACACGCGTTAGATAGACAGACAGCGTTAGATAGACAGACAGACAGTGTTAGATAGATAGACAGACAGTGTTAGATAGATAGACAGACATGTAGTGTTAGATAGACGACAGTGTAGATAGTAGACAGAGCATTAGATAGATAGACAGACAGCGTATAGATAGACAGACGCATAGATAGATATAGGTAGATATATAGATAGATAGACAGACAGAGATAGACAGCGTTAGATAGATAGACAGCGTTAGATAGATAGACAGACAGCATTGGATAGACAGACAGCGTTAGATAGATAGACAGCGTTAGATAGATAGACAGCATTGGATAGACAGACAGCGTTAGATAGATAGACAGACAGGTGTAGATAGATAGATAGACAGACAGCGTTAGATAGATAGATAGACAGACAGCGTTAGTAGACAAACAGAGTTATATAGATAATTGGTAGATACATAGATAGACAGACTGTTAGATAGATGATAGACAGACAGACGAAGACGTTAGATAGGAGACAGAGAGATAGACAAGAAGCAGATAGACATCGTTAGAGAGAGAAAGACAGACAAAAGGCAGAAAGAAAAAAAAAGTAAAAAATATAAACAAAAGGCAGATATATGGACAGAGATAGATATACAGAGAAAGAGAGGGGGGCAGATAGAGATAGATAGGGGCAGAGGTCGTAGAAGGTACAAGAAGGTCTCCCTTGCCAAAGGTGGGGGCAAGCGTCTGACTAAAACGAACACAACAGTAAATTTAAAATGACCAAATTGCTACCAGTATTAATGAAATTGCCAGTTTTCTGTGTCTTTGTGCGTTAGTTTGTGTCTCTCTGTCTATTTGATCTCTATCTCTGTGTTTATTTCACTGTCTTCCCCCGGGAGAATTTTGTCATGCTCAGTACAGACCTCCTCCCTCCCTCTCCCTCCCTTTTCTCTCTCCCTCCCCCTAGTACAAAACCCCTTTTCTCTAGCGTAGGGCTCCCTCCCCCAACCCCAAACACCATATTAGTTTCACACAAACCACCTGATCTGTACTTACATCACCTCTTTCCCCTGTCGATCTGCACAGTCGGAAGCCGCGTCCGTGATTGGCTGCCTCTCAGCCAATCATGGCATGGCTGCCGGTCCGGCCCCCTGCTTGCACGTTTCATGCAAGCAAGGGCATGACACATCGTCGGGGGAAAGAGTGATGTAAGTACAGACGGGGGTGTTTGTGTGAAACTAATGTGGCGTTTGGGTTGGGGGAGGGGCCCTACACTACAGAAAGAAGTTATAAAAAGGGGTGGACATGCCCTTTAAGTACATGAGGGTGTGACTTAATGGGGCTGACTAAATGGGCGCAGACTAAAAAATGTGGAGTGCCCCTGATCTTCAAGACCCTAGAGAGTGCCCTGCCTGGCTTCAAACCTTTATCCAAATACATTTTCCAACTATTTCTGAGTAAAAAAAACCACAAACAGAAATCGTGAAAGTATCACCACTCTCAATCTTTGAGAGAAGGCAAATGATGTGGCAAGTTTTTAGGACATTTTGCTACAGTACAGGAAAAAGACACTAACAGGGCTATGTACTGAGCCGCTATCACAAAATTAGGTTCAAAGTTCCGTTAATGTGTCAACGGGGGTTCATTAACACTTAACGGGACTTTTAGAGTAACTTCGGAGCGTGCATTACTCACCTTAAGATTGTACGTCTAGACAAGGCAAGCAATTTACCAACGCAATTTAACATTATAAATGCATGATCCTAACGTGATTTTTTTGGACTATATTTAACGCCACCACAATGATGGTCTTAATCAAAAGGAAAAAGGATATGCATGGAGAAGGCGGTATTGGTTGACATTGTTATCATGTGATCTCACATTGAATACTGCCATAATTAATAGTCACACAGACCACTAACAAATCACCCAAGCATGTATGTAACAAACAACCTATGAGCGTGTGTTGGAAAGTCAAAAGGGAAATTAGAAGTTTATTCAGTTTCTTGCAAGCTACAAGGTCAAATAGCACATGTTCTTATGAAGTAGAATTTTAAAAAATGTTATATGTATAGGTGTCATGTTCCAACCACATATAGTAACATACGCCTTTATTTCATGTACCTATGCTGGGAAACCATGGTAATACAATAAGACGCAATGCTGTGAAGGTTCTCATTCATCCAGGTCATGGTATATCTGTTGTATTCAATTAGATCAACTGGACTTGAAATGTAGTTCTTGAAGACGTTTCGCTAGTCATCCGAGGCTTTCTCATCAGAATGACTTGTACAAGAATCTTTGGCAATTATGTACCCTGGAAAATCCCAATTAGCATATCACAACCAGGTGTTAAGGGTGTTAAGGGTGTGGTTCAAGAGAGGTGTTAAGGAGGCCATTTATGTGAAAATAAAGAAACCAAGCCTAAATAGAGGTGGGGGGGTGACACCAACTGTTGCCATGTACAATGCTGTTTTAACACCTTACTCTGGGCGTTCCATAACACCTTAGCCACTATCTAATCACACCCTTAACACCTGGCTGTGATATGCTAATGGGATTTCCAGGGTACATAATTGCCACAGATTCTGTACAAGTATTCTGAATTGAGAAAGCCAGTCGGATGACTAGCGAAACGTCTTCAAGAACTACATTTAAAGTCCAGTTGATCTAATTGAATACAACAAATAAGACGCAATGTATGAAAGATCACGCAGATGTACTACTAAAAATTAAGTTAGCTTTTAACCCAATATCTACGCTAATTATTATTATTATTTTATAGACTTTACAGACGTTAATTTTACACTATGTATGCGATAACGGCTCTCAATACATAGCCCTCTTTGTCTTCTAGCATGTAAATAAGGACATTTGAGATAAAAATATATATGTATCTCCATTGGTTCCGTGGACGCGACGTGACGTCAGTGCGTGCACGAAGTGTGTGCGTGCGTGACATCGTGCTGCGCTGTGCAGAAGCACAGCACGGCAAGATGACGTCATGCACGCACTGCGTCGCCTTTGCAGCGACGGCAGTGCTTGCACGGAACTAATGGAGATTACATTTGTGTCAATGAAGGGAATCCAGGAAATCTCGGAGGGAGGATCTAAACATTAACACATACAGATACAAGATGTCAGCAAGGAAAGGTAGGCTCAGGAGGGGCATATATATATAATATATATATTATATATATTAATATATATATAAGATATATAAAGGGGGGGGTTGTTTTTTAAAGCTGCTGCTTCCAATAAACTTAACTTTGTTTACAGCATACTTCCTTTATTCTCATTCATAAAACTTCCTTTCTTCTACTCTTAAAGGATGTACACGTCCACGATGCCTCTGATATGACCTATTAGTGAACAATGACCAGAGAGTTTATGTATGGCCCATTAATATATTAGTATAAAGTGATCATATTCCCACATAAACATCACTTCTCCAATGTAAACAGCCCTAACTTGTCTAATCTGCCTGCATTCCCTTTATTATTTTAGTTGCCCTTCTCTGAAATACTTCCTGTCACGAACATGTGTGCAATGTAAACTCCACATTGTTTAACTGTCAGTCAATACAGGGTTAACAAAATCCCTGCCTGACAATTTGTAGAAGACTTTCTTTCCATAGCTAGCTCCATTTGTTATTGTGGTAACCCGGCAGGGTGCCTGCCTCAAAGGCTAAGTCTATTCGAGTAAATCCCAAAACAAACCTGGGTCTTCAAAGTTACGCTACTATAGAAGAAGTATTGTTTAGATATATATATAACTAAAGTAATAGGTGTGGATATCCTTTTTTTCTTTCTTTCTCTGTATAATTTAGGGGGTGTGGATGACCCATATATAGATTAGCAGGTCATTCCGCTGTTCTTGGAATGTGGGGGCAGCTATGTATAAATATTACAGAATATTAAGTGTGTGCTATATCGTTTTGTTCACTACCTACCCTCCTTGTCCGTTTTGTTTATCAACTTGTCAGTTATTGGAGTGCATTTTCCGATAACTGTAAGTGGGTAAGTGGACCGCACAGGGGGGTAGTGACACTTCCATTTCCATGATGTCCCTTTTGTATATGGGATTCCAAAACTGCACGCATATTCCAAAAGAAGCCTTACCAGTGCCTTGTAAAGAGGGAGAATAATATTTTTTCTCTTTATACTAGACAAAATCTTTCTAGCTTAGCCGTTGCTGTTGGCTGTCGGACTTTGTTTGAGAATCTACTAGAACCCCCAAACCTTTTTTTCATTAGAGATTCACTTAACACAGAGTAATCTTGTTTCTGAGGGCATTGTGTGTCAATAATTAATTTTGGTTGATTTGCAGTATTTTTCAATGTAGGGGTTATTGTTTGGCATTAGTTGTATTAGGGGAATATTGCTAAATTTGGGGGCAAATTTGGCTTGGGTAAATAATTTGAGAAGATATGTGTACCCCCTTTTTAAAGGGAAAGTTGGTATGATAAAATTATTTAATTAAAAATATTATTCTCTCTAATTCTATTCCCTCTTTTACAAGACAATCATGCTAGCGCTAGCCAGTGCTGCCTAACCTATTTGCTACAGCTTAGTCTGTTATTTACCAGAACCCCCAAATCTTTTTTATAAAGATTCATGTAACAGAGTTATTTATGGTGTATGTGGCACAAGGATTGAAACTGCCATTCTGCTGAGCAGGAGTGATTCCTTTAACAACACAAAATTAGCTTTCCTAAAGTTAAACATTTTTGTTAACCCAGTGCACTTTTGTTTTTTGCAAGTTATATTAAATTACGCTATGTCATGATCACTATTCCTAAGCTTCCCTAAGATTCCCCCTTAATCTTCAAAATGTGCTCAGGGTTTAGATACCAGATCACAACACATCTGTCTAATTAGAACTTCTACCATCAGTGAAAGAAAATGCTCATATAGAAAATTTAAGAACTTGATATCTTGAGATGTGGCAGTTCCTTACTCCAATCTATGTCAAGGTAATTGAAATCCCCCATAACCAGAACATGGCCCATGCCAGCAGCCTCAACAACTGCATAAGGAGATTATTTAGTAACCTCCTCACTGGCATTTGGTGGCTTTAATATACACTACAAATAGTTTACCCACATTCTTGCTTCCTGTACAAAGCTCCACCCATATTGTTCACATCATACACCTAAAATGGCAAATCTGTTGGGATTGACTGGCTGGGAAGAAGTGACCTTAGCCTTCCATCCCCTACTTCCCCTGGTGACCTTACAAAACTATCTTCCTTCACCATCTTATTTGCCCCATTTCCACCCTCCAGTTTACTGGCCCCTGCCCGTACCTGCTTTTCCCCCAGGTTTGTAAAGCCCTGAAACTTTCCCCTTTAGATTCTGCACCTTAGATTTTAAATGGGCAACCCACTCACATCTGACACATACATAGGTTCCTTGGGGCGGCTGCTCAAGATCTCATACATGCAGCAGGATGCACATTGCATGGCCTCAACAAAACTGACCATACTAAACAGCAATACACAGAAAAGAAAAAAACGCAATAGAAAACACAACAGAAATAGAAATCTTGTTCCTAAACCCTTTTGTTGTTCTAAATGCTTTTTTCTTAATGCACCCCTTAAAACAGACAAACCCCTTTAAATTGGAAAATCCCTTTAAAAGAATACCACTCAGAGTTGAAATCGCTTTGCCAGCAGGAATTGTATGTAAGGTTCAAAACAAAGACACTACAGGGCGCAGGCAATGTATACCAATTAGCTTCACCCTCATCCAGTCAGACAAGAAAGAAACAAAACTTTTTTTTTTTTCCCAGACCCCACTTATAGGTAAAAAAGCAGTTGAAAAGAAGTTTTTATTTCAGAAACCTTGTGCCTAAAGTTTACTTAAAAATCCCCACCACCTTCAAGGGTTCTTTCTGAAAACGGATGATACATTGAGGGTTAGAGGAAAAAACATTACATTCGGGTTACCGAACTATACATTCTGGGGTCAGCAAACGGCTCGTAAATTCGATAATTATCGAAAATACAGCTGCGAGTTCGGAAAACTGAACTAGTTCGAATAGTTCAAGTTCGTCCGAACTCATAAAGTTTGGCCGGGTTTGAGTTCGGCTCCATCAATAGTTGAAATTACTGCCTGCCTGTTACAAAGACAATAGAATTTAAAAAAGGCCATGTTGTTATGAGAGGACGGCAAGTTACATGTGGTCTCCAGGTTGGCATCAAGCTCTGCGAACAGTGAGGAACTCCCATCCAGCTGAGTCATCTGCATCGGACCTTGGAGGGATGAGAAAGAAACAGTTTATTTAGGCACACAGCATCCGGACTTCAGAAAGACCACATGGAAAGGATATTTCGAAGAGAACACGTGGAGGGAGGAAGGAAGGAAGAAGCCAACAAGGTCTGTACTCGCACGCAGCCAAAGAAAGTCCAGAGGAAACTCTAGAAAAACACAGGTCAGTCGAGGGACAGACACATTAGTGATAAATCTATCTGGGACACATATGGATACAAATTAAATAAGTCATAAGTCACAGGTTCCCTTTTGACACTAAAAATCGTGAGGAACCATTTAAGAGCCCCCTAGCCCACTTGTTACCCTATCTGTTTAATCAAAATTCCATGTGGGGAATCAGGAGATATACCCCCCCCCAAAAGCCGTGACCGCATAGCAATTGCCGGCCCCACACACAAAGAGGTAAGGAGTTTGCCGGTAAGAGAGACCCTGGTGATGTCACAGGACTTCCTCCTTCAAAGAGTCTTCTAAGAGTTTCCCTGTGCTGCCATGGTGGTCCATTTAGATTGCAGTGTTGTACCTGATATAGCAAGCGTCAGCTTCTGAAATTTGTATTTGATTTTATCTCTGATTTTACGTTGAGGGAAAAAGGAAATATGAGAAAATAACTTCAAGTGATGAAGAGCTGCGCCTGGGTATCTGCATTGTGATCAAAACAAGAAAATATCTCGCCTGTGGGGAAATTTTAGTTAATTTGGTAGATATTCTATGAACCGTCAGAAGTGGTTATACATTTCAATTTGGTGTAATATTATTAAAAGTGCTGTTTTAGTTTGGGTGGGTCTCTACAGAAAAGTGGGGTACTAACATATATCTGGTATGGTTGGTATGGGTGGTACTCTGGAGTATCAGAGCTTTTTGTGCGTAATCTTAAAGATAACTATTAAATGGGAAAAATCCATGAAATTTGAAGTTTTTTTTTTGTTTGTAAAATCTCCAGAAAGTTACAAAATCTGTTACTTTTTAAAGTACACAATGTAAAATATTTCTAATTTACTTGGGGGGGGGGTCCTACTATAAAATTAGTCTAAACCAATTGATGTCAAATCACGGAAAAGGATTAAAGTGCTAATATATATTGTTTAAATATAAACCAGCACATGTCACCACCACCAAACACTGTTGAACTAAAGACTTGGGTAATTTACAATAAAATCCATAGACCAATGTATATCTGGGATGAAAAAAATGCATGAAAATGCCAGGTGGGGCCTTTCTATGTTCTTTATTGCAGCCAAGACCGCACAAGTGAGATTTAGCATTTGAAGAAAAAGGCGAAAGCATCAGACAAAAGAAAACATCTGAAAAAAAAAAAAAGGGAAAAGAGCAAAAAAAAAAAAATAAAAAAAAAAAAAAAAAAACAAAACAATGAGAATACTAAAAAGATGAAAACAAATAAGGAAAAAGAAATATAAAAAAAATAATATGATCCCGCCTAATACTGTATTATGGTGTGATTAATATGAACAAGCCAAAGATTAATTAAATTTACCTTAAAAATAAAATTAATTTAAGAAAAATTTAAATATTGAAAATGAAGCGAAAAGCTAATGGTACATATAAACAATTAGATGGTTTCCCAGGTGAAACATCTCCCTAGAAGGGTTTTATGCTATTAATTTGATTGGATGATAACTGAGTCAGAGTGGGAGTGTGAGCCACAAGGATTACAGTCTACAGGTACCAAGTGGGTTTTGCTAACACTTCAGTTCGAGGAATAGACTCTGGGAATTAACGAGAAAGGGCATCAGGCTTTGGTATTCTTAGAAACCAGGCCTGTAAGGGATTCTGAAATTATATATGGAGAAGAAAAGTGCCTTAACATGCCTGTCTGTACATTCTCTCTCTCTCTTATATATACTCTTGGTTTTTATATCAGTGAAGACTGTAATAGGATGCTCCACATTCTTTAATTAATCTCTGTCCCTGATGTCTTCTCTTGAAAAGGAAGCACATGGTTGAAGTCTTTCAGGAGAAACAGATATTGACTAGAATACTTCAACAACAAAAGTCAATATATTAACCAAACAAAAAAGAATAGTATACAGGCCACCTCTCTAGAGTGGTGAGATAAGCGCTCAGTACACCTGTAAGTAATATATATGATGCACACATGGCTGGTACTATATACTATAGATGAATATATATAGACATCGCATCTGCGATAAGGAATGTTGATGTATACAGTATATCTGTTTTTATAATGGTAGGCATCTCAATATGCAGTTCTATTTGTGTACATATTTTCCTTTTTTAGGTAAATCTTGTAAGGTGGTGGTGTGTACATATGAATGGACTTAAAAAGATTTCCTTGTGAATGGATCCACACTTTGATTAAGGACTTTCAATTTGCACCAATGCGCATAAGGGTGGGGTTGTGTGATGCTATGTAAGTTCCGTGTGGAAACAGTTTTTTAGCTTGAAAAAGAACATGCTGAGTGTTTGAAACATGTTGCAGCAAAAAAACATATGCAGTGCTAACTGGCCTGTTGTTTTCCTCTCCTCATTTGTCAGCGTTAGATAGATAGACAGACAGCGTTAGATAGATAGACAGACAGTGTTAGATAGATAGACAGACAGTGTTAACAGTGAGCCAGGGCAAGTAGCCGCAAGTCCCATTACAGAAAAAAATCAAAGTGTTCTGTAATTTGAACAGCCTAATCAACTTGGAAATACCCCCACAAACTATATATTTTGGAAGCTACACACCTTCAGCTTACTGGTAGTATCATGCTTCGTATATACATGAAGAGATTCCAGGCGCTGTTATCCATAGACTCCATGCTTTAGGAGATTTTGTGAAAAAAATAAATAAGAGGACTCAATGGTTGAAATCCTACCTCACCCACTCGGCAAGTAAAAAAACCCACTAAACGGCAATTCCCACATGTCCTGAATCAAACGGTATGGCCATAAGGGTGGTGCAAACAGAAACGGGGCCACCAACTAGCTCAATTGGACGCATGCACAATCCAATTACAAGAAAAAAATCAAATGTTCTGTATATTTGAACAGCCTAATCAACTTGGAAATACCCCCACAAACATATATTTTTGGAAGCTACACACCTTCAGCTACGTGGTGGTATCATGCTTTCGTATATACATGAAGAATTCCAGGCGCTGTTATCCATAGAACTCCGTGCTTTTAGGAGATTTTGTGGAAAAATAAAATAAGAGGCCTCAATGGTTGAAATCCTACCTAAACCCACTCGGCAAGTAAAAAAACCCACTAAACGGCAATCTCCCACATGTCCTGAATCAAACGGTATGCCATAAGGTGGGTGCAAACAGAGACGGGGCCACCAACTAGCTCAAATGGGATCCATGCGCCATTGCAATTACAAGAAAAAATTAAAAAAACGCCACAACCCACTCCCCCACCCCCTATCCCCACTCCCCCTTTTAGTGGAAAAACCAGTTAGTACGGAGAGTCACACAAGTTTTTGCACACTTTAACTGATCCTAAAAAATCAATACGGTCTTTTTTTGGTACCTCTGCAAAATTTCCTACAAATAGGCTTAGTTTCCCTTGAAATCCAACAAATAAATGATCCGCGTTTACTTTACCGTATCACCGGGGACATTGGAAGCTTGGAGAAGAAAAAGTTTTTTGCTAATTTATAGTTTTAGGGTAAAAAAAAAGGTGTGTGTATCACTTAAGATTTTTTTTGTGTCATTTCCCCTTTTTTGGGGGGATCATTCCAAGTGATCATCAAATCATCTTAGGAATGATCCGAACTTGGAATACGGGCATAAATGCCCGTTTTCCAATTCGAAATCCGATCGGAAAAAATCACTTCCCGGAAATCATTTTCCAGGAAGTGATTTTTCATTCATTGGCAAAGATCAATAATTTGGTGATCAGAAGTGATCACCAAATTTGATCTCTGTCCCCATTTTTTTTCTAAGTCTCGCTAAGTAGCAAAGACTAGAAAAAAATCCTATTTGTGAATGGAACTTTGAGTTCCATTCACAAAATGTATAGTACAGCTGTCATCTTGACAGCTTTGTCTATACAGGTCAGCAGCATGATCTAAATTAGATCAGGCTGCAGTACCTCAACTAGACCACAGGGGCAAGCAGAGTAAGTTCAAGGAAGACCCCGGTGAAGGAGGAAGTTCTGTGAGTCACCGGGTCTCCCTTTCCGTTGAAGAACAGCTCCTCCTCACCTCCTCCTCGTGGGACCGGCTGATGGGCAATACAGGTACTGTTTTCTCCCCGATCCCCCCCTCGGTTTGGCCAAACCGAGGGGGATCGAGGGGGTAGGGGGGGCAGTCGAATGCTGCCCCCCGATCGCGGCTAGAGGGGGGCAAATTTTTTTGGGAGGGGGGGGAAGCCACGATCGTATATTCACGATCTGTGGCAGTTTGTGCATTCACTGCACAGATCGTGAATATACGATCTGTGGCGGGGAAAGGTTAAAGGCAATTAAACATCTTTAATTGTCTTCACTGTGTTGACATAAAACAAAATAACAAAACCCTTGCACCATAGCGCTGGCTATACAGTTCAAGCTTTTTTTATGTTGGGTAGCTACTCCACACCAACACATAAATAACACAATAAAACAAAATGAGTTCAGTTCCAAAAAGTGCCTTACTTGTGAGGTTCTGATTTCTCCCTCCACAGCTCCCTGTCTCTGTGCAGATAGAGAGAGACACACCCCCAGACTTCTGTTTTAACAGTCCTGATTAGCACAGGTGTAACAGCTACCTGGCCTCTCAGGCTTAACCAAAGAGCTGTGCAGGATTACCAGTGGAATTGAACAAACACGCCCACCCCTTCCATTTGTTCCAGCCCAGAGACCCTAAACTGTCTGTGCAAATTCAACCTGCATTGGTATCTACACACACACACATTTCTCTGGGCCTATTATCCACCTTTCAGGGTAGATGCTGCACACAAATCGGCTTAGATATCTTCCCTCTATAACCAGACCAGATCTCCTGTCACACACCTCCATAATGGTGGCCTAGAACAGCTTAAAACAGAGGTGGGACTCCTCAGACATGACATGCAGAAACTTACACAGAATTGGGGAGGTGAAAACAGAGTCTCAGCATTAGAAGACACAGTAAATCCCATGACTGCAGAATAACCCATTTAAAAAAAACTCAAATCCAAACCCAGCAGCTGAAGCAAGACGATCTAGAAAATAGAGACAGACGACAAAACCTACGGTTTGTCGGTTTCCCGAGGGAGCCGAACAAAGATCCTCAGAAAAACTTTATCGAAGCATGGGTTAAAGACCTTTGACAAATCAGAACTCTCGCAAACCTCATTAAGAACGCTCCACACCGATGCCCGCTACACCTCCACCAACTGGCAGCAGACCGCGTCCAATAATTGCCGAGTACTCAACAGCAGAGACCGCGACTGCATCCTGAGACTAGCACGTCAAAAAGGGGAAACTGAAATTCAAAAATACAACCATAATGATTTTCCCGGATTTCTCGATTGATCTACAGAAACGCAGAGCTACCTTCCTAAAGTCAAGAGACAGCTTCGACAAAAAGGGATAAGCCACGCCATGTTATACCCAGCCAAGCTCAAAATCATGCATGGCAGAGAAATCAAAATATTTCAGAACCCAGGAGGCCATGAACTGGACGGAAACCGCAACAAACAGTCACCCAATAGATGACAACAGATGACACCATACAACCCGGGACCTACACACATCCTCAGGTTCAGCAATGCAATAATATAATACTAACACCAAAACCTGGACAACCAAAGAGAAGATACTTCCCACAAAAAACTCACACACACACTACTAAATTACAAAGAACTAAACCACCTCCGTGCTAACCAAGCTCCACCACCGATAAGTATAAAATATATGTCTAACTGTGTATATAAGAATATATTCCCTCTAAACTCCCACAATAAGTGGACCCAACAGCCGACAAATATAACACTGAACTGGTACTTGACTAAGCCACTTCCATATGGTGGACAGCCTACCGCATCAGTGCAAATAACACATCTGCCAGACTTGTTGAGAAAAGAACACCTGTTAGTTTTCTCCGAACATTCCATTTTACAATCGTTGAGTTAAATGTTAGGGATCCAAAGGTACAGTTTAAGTGTATCAGGGAGGGGGGAGGAAAGGGACGTTGGGAGAGGGGAGGGACTATATGTTTATGTTTAATTCAATGTTTGGAATCTGCAACTGTTATCTATGCTAAAAACACCTTGCTAATAATTTACAATGCAATTTGGTGTATGTACTTTCTTAAATATCCATAGACTACCTCTATACAATACCCTCAATCAATCAGAGGACACTACGCCTACCCCAGATCTGCGTACGCTCCACCCAGAACACGCAATATGGCTAATCTCACCCTCATGGCTTGGAACGTACGCGTCTCAATAATTCTATCAAAAGAACACTAGTATACACCTTTAGTCAGAAATATACACCAGATATTGTGGGCTTACTTGAAACTCACTTGTCAAATACAAGAACGAGACTCCTACAAAAGAGATGGGTAAACTGGGCGGCCCACAGTTATCATACCACCTACTCAAGAGGAGTAACCTTACTTATCCGGAACACAGTGCATAGTAAAAGTCAAACGGGACGACCAGGGCAGATATGTAGGAACAACACTAGAAATGGACAACATATTATACACAATAATATTTATATATAATCCACCACCTGCTACAATGAACATACCATACAGCCCGATGCCCTTTATAACAGAATACCCACACGCCAAAATAATCTGTAGGGTGACTACAACATGATATTGAACCGTCAACTAGACAGACTACAATCAAGCCATACACCAATAACTCACCCCAAAGACACCACTCCAAATTTTTTTGGACGATATGAGATGGCTAGACGCCTGGAGACACAAGCACCCCATCGTAAAGAATTCACATGTTACTCAGGGACACCCCACACTCACTCAAGAATTGACCTGGCTCTCAACACAGATCGATAGCCCCAAATCATTAACATACAACATCTGCCAAGAGGCATATCCGACCATTCACCGCTCCTACTGACAATGAAACACCTCAATGAACCCAAACCCACAAACCATGGAAAATACACCCGTTCTGGCTGACCCTATACCACCAACCAGACATCATTCCAGAGCAAATAGAACTATTCTGGAAAGAAAACAACTCACAACTCACATCTTCACAAGCTGGGATTGCTTTAAAGCTTTTATGAGGAAGACTTCACTCCACTATATCCCACATTAAAAAATTAGCAAGATTGGAAGAAGACAACCTAGCCAAACAAGTACAAGAAGCCGAGCAACTATATAGCACAAACACGAACCAAGAGCTCCAACAACAACTGGCTAATACACAAAGGCAATAACACAATGCTAAAGGAAAAGCAAGCCGGAAGCAATTCTTCCAAAAACAAACCTTCTACGAAAATGGCAACCAATCAGCCAAGCTCTTAGTACCCTAACCCGCCAATTACCCAGACCAAAACAATAATAGCTATAGACGACCCAGAAAAAGGACTAGTCACAGATACCACCAACATTCTAAACTCCTTCCAAAACTTCTACACCACATTATACAAATCAAAACACCCGTATACAGAAAGTGATGTTTACGACTACCTACAACACTATTTCCCTACATTAACCAACCCACAACACTATCACGGAACAACCCATAACAAAAGAAGAAATCATGACAGCAATAGCCAATCTACACAATGGCAAGGCCCCCGCCCTGGATGGTATACCTATAGAGGTCTACAAGAAGTCTATCAGAATACCTGCTTCTGATAAACCTTCCAAATGTGGGGTAAAGAAGCTAAAGCCCCTGCAGAGACATCTGAGCAAGAGAATCCTATGCCTTCTACGTCTCAGCTGGATACCCTGGTGTCAGTTCTTAAAACAGCGGTGGAGCAGGCGGTAAAAGAGGGCAAGGCCAAAAAAAGGAAGAGGAGTTCATCTTATAGGCTCTTGTCTCAGATTCAGAACTATCAGAAGGGGAAATATTGAAGAGTCAGAATCACCCTCATATGTCCAGTCGGGAGGACGAGGATGAGATTTCCACTACGAATCAGATTTTGATCTTTCGCTTATTGACCCACTCATAAGAGCTGTGAGAAATTCGCTGTCTCTTTCTTTGGAAGAGAACCAAGACATCGGTGGCGGAAGTTTTTTCCAACAGTGAAAAAGAAGTACACTATTCAATTCTGATATTATTTCAAATGAATGGAAAAAAACGGAAAAGAAACCGATGACCTCTGGAAAGTTTCGATGAATCAATAGCTAGAGTTTGGGAGAGTACCTACCGTAAGGTGGAGATGGAGCAAGCTTTAGACTCCAATGCAAAAAGAACCAGCTCAAAGACATGTTGGCGGATATTAAAGGTGGTATCTAATTTTTCGCCGAAGCCTCTATTGACTTAGTACACTTTACAGCTAGAGCCATGCTTTGTCGGTGGCAACCCGTATAGCCCTCTGGTTAAGACCATGTCGGCCGATTCCACGTCCAAAGCTAATCTTTGTCAAGTGCCATTCGAGGAGAGCGTCTTTTCGGAGAAAAAATTAGATGAGATCATAAACAGAGCTTCAGGAGGAAGATAGAAGAGCTAAAAGGGGCCGATAGAATATCAGGCAAAGGATAAAAGCTTTAGAATGGCCAGAACATATAGGCCGGGGAAAGAACCCTTCGACAAACTACATGGAAGTTAGGGAAGCCTTTCCAAGGGAAGAAAGAGGCCTTTCCTTTCCTATTGTCCTTTCGACAATAGCTGTGCGAGGACCCAAGTACCGGTGGGGATGGATTCAAAATTCGATTTCATTCCTTTCCAAGAGAAATTATTTCATCAGTACCCCGGTGCCTCAAAAAAGAGAACTGCTAGTGATTTTAGCCTATATAGACCAACTAAAAGAATCAAGAGCCATAGAGCCCGTTCCTTTGAGAGACACAAAGAGGTTTCTACTCAAAACTGTTTTAGTAACAAAAGCTCTGAGACCAGTTTAGATCTGCGGCAACTAAACAAAATGTTTTAAAGAAAAATTCAAGATGGAGTCGTTACAATCAATCATAAAGGTTATATACAAAAACTCATGGCTGACAAGCATAGATTTAAAGGACACCTACTTTCACCTCCCAATCCACCATTATCAGAAAATTTCTACGTTTCAAATTCGTAGATCATCACTGACAATTTACGAGTCTGCCTTTCGGTCTGTCTCAGTTACCCAGAGTCTTCACAAAAGTATTAGTGACCCTAGTAGCCTCTCTAAGGGTAAGAGGTGTGCTGTATACCGTTACCTAGATACCTGTTGGTCGTAGCAAACTCCAGACAGCAGTCAATACGACATACAAAAAAAGTTCTTCAGTTTCTTCAGGAACATGGGTGGATTGTGAACACAGAAAGAGCAGGCTATAGCCATCTCAAGACCTGATCTACCTAGGTGCCCGTTTTCAAACGAAAAAGGAGCTAGTATCTCCACAGCATTACAATATCAAACAGTTAATACAGTTTCATAGTAGCTGTATAGTACTTTCGCAATAGTTACAACATATATACATTTCTGTGGGTATATTTGCACATACTTTATAAAAATTTATGTATTATAACATTTTCAGTATCTATTTTTATTAAATAAATGTAACTTTTTATCACTCTTACTTATTACAATTGGTATTTGCAGTCAATTATCCTATATACATTAACCTTCATTCAATAGTGGTTCGCTATTTTGCCAAGGTCCCCCCACCTTGGTGAATTTTCCTGGGCAACCCCTATGAGTATATATCGGCTTACAGTATGGAATATCTCTATTTACCAAGGCGATCCACATCTTCAATCGGGAGAGCTGGGTGCCATCCATTTAAGTGTAAGTATTTCCTCGCATAGAATAAAGTATGGCGGAGTAAAAGTGCTTTGGTGTCTAGTTTCTCTGTTTTCTGGGAGTAGGCCACAGAGACACACTGCGAGTTCTAGTGGTACTGTCGTTTTATTATACTGGTTAAAAAATTGTTTATACTTTTCCAGATAGTTGAATTGTTGTACATTCCCAGATTAGGTGCCAAAAAATCGGCTTCTTGGGTGCCACATTTGGGACAACTAGATGTGGTTGTAATACGAATATGTCGTAGTTTATATGGAGTCAGGTATGCCTGATGTATAATGTAAAACTGGATTAATTTTGTTGTTAGCGGCTGTTGAAACTGTTTGTGTGAGTGTACAATGTCTTGTTCATGTTCCCCATCCAGATTAGGTATGTATCGTGTCCATTTTGTAACTGTTTCTCGTAGTAACTCCCCAGTTCTTTCAGTAGCATCTTGCTCAAGATGTTAGGTCTAATGTCAGCGGCCATTCCAATGGTAAAATGGGCAAATGGAATATGAGAAGTCTACAACAATTCCTTTTATCAAGGGTAAAGTGCCCCATCTAAAGATGAAAAAATTGCTAAAACTTCCATAGGCTATAAAGAGAATTTGAAATGGTGGTACCAAGAGGAAAACTTAAACCAAGGTGTTTCGCTAGCCGCAAGTACTCAAGTTACCGTTACTCGTTTGTGGGGGTCATTAACCTCGAACGTTCCAGGATAAATCCTTTAGTGTTTTACCATGTATTTGTTTCGGGTGGCATATTGCATTCGTTGACACTCTCAGTCGGCTCAATTGTTGTAATATGATACCTATCTGTAATTTGGAAACTTGGTGGGGGTGGGGAAGGTAAAAGGGGAGGAAAACAATCAAACAGTAAATAAAACAAAACATAACAAGGTTCACAGACTCCAGTTCAACCTTGGCCACTGGTGAACCTGAAACTCCAGGAAGTCCTGGTAACTGTGGGGGTTGCACTAAGTGCAGTTCCTGCGGGGCTGGAGGGGTATGTCTCGTTTCCCTCCGGCACCATCTTAATTTTAGATGGGAAGGGGGGGAGTTTGCTACAACATATATTCCTGTAATAGGAATAAGTAGTTTTGTGGTGTGTAGGCTTGTGTTCGGGGAGGGGAAGTTGACCTATTAATCCGATGGGGCTCTTGTATGTCTTTGTTTAAACATGTATAATGCATATTATAACAGCTATACTAGTTTCATCCAAGATATATAGTTATGAGGGTCTATCATTATACATATTAGTACAATCTGTTCGTATGGCCTCAGTGTTGCCCTCTCTAGTCAAATAGAGGGGTCAAATCTTATATAGCCATCTATAGACTATATATTACTATAGAGGCGGGCGTCTCCAGGGCAACCACACGGAGCGTAGGTCACCGATATAATTTAATTATCCCCACTTTAGTTCAATGCTATCTCCAGTAAACATAAAACATAAGTCTTTCACCGGATATTCTAGTACACTAATAACTTGGTTTACCAGGATAATGATCGACCCATATTACCCCAGAGATTTCGGAGTATATATTGTCCGTGGTACTTAGAATAGGATAGGAAGATGGGAAGGGTATGTTGGGAGAGAGGAGGGTGGGGATTATTAACTGCTTATCCCTGTAGTTCAGTGTAAGTTCACAGTTACCCTAACTGTGGGTTGTAACTCGTCTAGACCCTGCCGCCGAATTGTAGATTAGATTATTATGTTGTGAGTTGACATGTCATTGATCACCCCTCTCGCTACCCAATCACAGAGTGGGGTATTGGTTATTCTGTAGAAGGGGGGAGGGGGTGTAGAAGAGGTGGGTGGCTTGTTCTGTGTTAACTTCCTATGTACATACAAGCAGTGATTTATAATCCTTTTATTGTGTTTCCCCTAGACCAAGTCCCAGGTAGAGACTGGGACTTAATATGGTGTATCTATACCATCGTGACTTCATGTTGTTAACAGTTCCCAACTTATACTAAGTCTACATATGATCCCTTTTAGTAGCCTGGCTAATTAAGTGCTTATCATAGTTCATAATGGTTTTGTGCTCCACAGTGCCAGTAGTATAATTATTATTGTTTCCCTTATATTATTACACAACAATATAGATTATTTAGAATTAACAACCATATCAAAATTGATTTCTCTATCTTATTTAAGCTAAAAAATACAATAATGACATATATACTGTTAATATATCTTTCTTACACACTCCCGGCTCTGCAGGGTAAATCCAGGTTGTTGGTAGAGTCAAAAGTTTGGGGTAGCGGTTGCCCCCTACTGGATTTTGTATTAGATGTCATAGTTATCTGGATTGAGGATGGCAAGCGCTTTTATAATCACATTGAGAGTGTTTCTTGATAACATTTGTTACTTCCAGATTCTTCAAATACAAGATTTCACTCAGAGGGGTCCATGGGGGTTATGGGATACCTTATTTGTTATGTACCTGAGTTGTGCAGTGTGCAAAGGTAAGTCTTTTATCCAGAAATTGCCCAAAATACAGGTCTTTTATGAAGACTCCTAGAAATCCAGTTCAGCAATTGACTACATACAGAAAGATGTAGCACTGAAATTCCCCGGTGTGTAGACTATATCAGATAGAGGTGGGTCACAATCAGAGGGTTCCATGGGGTACGATGGGGTAGATTTGTATTGTAATCCTGAATATTAAATTCTGGTGTAGTAAAGTGTTATACCTGTTGTTCACAAGGCCTCTAAGGGTTTAGTTTGGTATTCGGCCACATATAAATTCCCAGAAAAGAGCTAGAAAAAACATGTCGTCCTAGGTCTATCAACATATAACCTATAGACCAGTATAAGTGAGATGACGGTCAGAGGGTTCTGGGGGTATAGTGGGACAGTGAATGTTATTATGTTTCCGTTTGCTTGGATTCGATCCGGAATCGCCAGGTATATGTGCACATATCTGTTTGTAGCCCAATAGATTAAGCATCGTTACAGTCTATTATAAAACTAAGGGACTGGTCAGCAGTAGTATAACTTTCGTATATTGGACTATCCATTGCCCATGGCACGTATTGGGGAATACTGAATACATGGGGTTGCCCGGGGAGGGGGGGGGTGTCGGGGGCAGCTGCTGCTCTTTACCTTTTATCTGGAGTCCAGCCAAGAGCAGGTCTCTTGCGGGGTATCAAAAAATCTAACTGTGCCTCCGCCACCACCCGAAGCGGGCTGGATAGGCCATAGAGTACAGTATTGCAGCTGCCGCAAGTCTCTTTTTAACTTCCCCAAACGTACCTCTGCGTCTCTGGAAGTCCAGGGAATAGTCCGGGAATATGCGGATATTGTTGTTGTCATGGGTCAGGTCCGGAATGGACCTGGCTTGGCGGAGGATCCAATCTCTGTCTCGTGAATTTAGGAGTCGCGGTATGAGCGGTCTCGGTGGTGCTCCAGGTACCACTCTGGGTCGTATCTTGGCAGGGATGCGGTGGCCCTCGACCGCAAATTGCGGCGACAGGCCATCCTCACCAATTTTGGCGCGATCCACCCCTCGAGAAATGTGGCTGCGGATTGCGCCTCAGCCCCCTCAGCGAACCCCAAAAAACTAGGTTTTGACGACGTACCTATTTCGAGGTCATCCAATTTAGATCTCGTTGCCTGGAGTTCCTGTTGAAGATAGCAATGGTGTTCGGCAGGGCCGGGTTGCGTCCTCCAACGTGGACAGCCGCTCCTCAGCCTCCTCCACTCTGGGTCGTATCTTCTGGAGGTCGTGTCTGAGGAGTGAGATGTTGGACCTTGTTTCCTCACCATCATCGTGGCCAAGAGGGCTTTGACTCCTGAATGGCGCCGTGAGGTGATGCTAAGGTCGGATAGTGGTGTTCCGCACCTCGGGCTGGTCGGCACCCGCCTGCTCTTGGTGTTACGTTGTGTCAGGGGGCATGCCCGCTTAATTTTTTGCGGGGATGGCGGCATTGTGGCCTGGGTCTTAGCTTGGCCCTTCCAGGCAAATTGTTCAGTTTCCCCGCCGATTCGCTCGATTTGTTCCCCTTGGACTTGGTTATCTGGGTTTCGGAAATTGGTGGAACATATATTGTTTGGTTTCAAGGTGTTATGAGCCCGATATAGCCTTGGATGATGTGATGGTGCCGGAGCTAAGAGATGGCGCGTCCTACCCAGCGGCTCCAAGCCCCACCCCCGAGTGATTCCTTTAACAGCATAAAATTACTTTCCTAAAGTTAAAAGTTTTTGTTAACCCATGCACTTTAGTTTTTTCAACCTATATTAAATGACACATATGGTCACCTATTCTCTAAGCTTCCCATTATCTACATCTCTAAAATGAGCTCAGGTTATTAATATCACCAGATCCAACAATGCATTCTGTCTAGTAGGAGCTTCTACCATCTCTGAAAGAAAATGCTCATATAGGAAATTTAAGAACTTTATACCTTTTGAGGTGCTGGCAGTTCCCTTACTCCAATCTATGTCAGGTTGTTAAAATCCCCCATAACAAAACATGCCCCATACCAGCAGCCTTCGCCAACTAATATACTAGATCGCCCAGTGGGAGTGAGTGGGAGGCCTGCCTCTCTTGCAACCAGAATTTTTTTTTATATTCTGACAAGTCTTCTCAAAATTCATGTGAACCGATCTTGACACTGGTTGATCTGGTCCATCAATTATTGAACTGTAGGATTAGAATCTTGAAATTGGTGTTTTTCAAAGATTTCTGGGGAAAAAATTAAGGAAAATGTGACTAAAGACCTAATTTCCCAAAAGATCAAAACTTTTCAAAGCTTTCTTAATAGTGAAGAGAACTATTTTTTTGAGACTTTTGATACCAAATTAGTGATGGGTACACTTCAGGAGGAAAAACTGTCATCCAGCATCTGCAATGGGCACATTCAGATGAACTTTACTGTATGAAACTACTTTTTATATGGACACCTTGATTTTCATGCTTGGTCACCGTTTTTCTGAAAGCACACATGTTCTCTTTAACATTGATTGCCCCGATCTTAGCTTTGGTCCAGTCGTCTTTCATATTTGTCTATTTGTCTTCAAAATAGGAAAAAAACAGGGTCTAAAAGCAGATAATAAGAACACTGTGAAACTTTAGAAACATTAGGGGATAGCAACTTATTGGAGCATTTTGACTAGTCCTCCAACATGTGCAGTGAGGCACTACAGATGAACATTTTTAAACTATTATGTTTTGTTGTAAATTTTTATTGGATTTTCAAAACAAAATCTTATAAACAGAACAATATCTGAATTGCATAAATACAACAAAGTTGTTTAACAGGAAATCTTAATACATCAGACCATAATGTACTTTTGGGGTTGTTACCCTCAATCGTATGAATATTGCTGCTAATGGGGTAATCAATATAGTTTTATATTGTCCCGGTTTTAATTTTCACATTAACAAACAAAAAAAAATATATAAAGAGAATAGAAAAAAAGAAAGAGAAATAATAAATAAATGAGTAAATAATATTTAAACATTAACTAATGATGAACTAACCACACCTTGGTCTCGTGTAGCTTAGTAGCGACCCGCTCCTCATCCAGCCAGTTACTCCGAAGGTCGTAATACATTTCAAAACATCCCCCGCAAGTTTGCTTGTGCTATTTCTCCTGTTTCAATAGATCTGTCACTGTCTGATATTGTCCCATGTAAGTCATCCAGGGACCCCATCTCGCGTTTCTCTTGTTTTCCCCTGAGGTGAACGGTTAGGCGCTCATGACCTGCACATTATTGATTCTATTTATGAGTTCTGTAAAGGTTGGAGTTTGAGACCATTTCCAGTACTGGGAATTAGGCATTGTGCTGATGTAATAATGTTTGGTCAGTTCTTTTTCTGTCTTGATAAGGTCTTAATGTGGTATGTTTTAAAAGAGCGTGCATAAGTTAGAGTGGAATGCATCAACCTTCCAGGTTTTTGGTTAATTCCTGTACTGATGCCCAGTAAGTGTTCAAGACCAGTAAATGTGTAGCAGCGTTCCCAGTCGGGTATCCACCTCCTGACATGTAATCTTTCCAGGTGTAATACCACTGTAATAAAATCTTTTAACCATTTTCTTTATGATGGTATTTAAAAAGGTCTTAATGGTTGCATCCCATTATATTACTTCCCATGTGTCTAAGGGGATTGTCATGCCCAATGCCCTTTCCATCTGGCCATATATTTATGTTGAAGGGGGGGTCTGAGGGTTGGGTGTTAAATATATAATATATGAATAGATGGTGGATATGAGGCCTTTCTTTCTTGGACCCTGTATCGTAAGTAGTTCAAAATGTGTGAGTGTGGGAAGGTGCCCGTTCTTGTGAGCGATCAGCCCAATGTTTAATTTGCCTATTTACATGTGATAGTGCCGGTGAGATTTTCTTTTTTGGTGATTAGCTCATTTAATGGGATGAGTTTCTATTTATTTTGTCAACAATGTCATAGTAGCGAAGCAATTGGCAATTCAGTCAAGGCCTATAATATCTGGTATTAGGCTGGTGGGTATGTCAGGTGTCGGAATGAAAGGGGAGAGTTGGGATTCCTCATTTATCGTATATTTATACGATGTTGCCATTTTGTATGTAACTAGCATAACGTAGTGCTGGCTTTCCCCGGAAGGGCCCGAGTTGATGTGAGAAGGATAATCTGGGCCCCCTCTATCCCACCTATCTACCCTGAGGGGCGACTGTAGACCACAATCGTCAAATGGCACAGTTGTGCAGCGTATAATAATTCAAAAGGTCTGGAACGCCCAATCTACCTTGAGAACACCTTGCCACTGCAACATTCCAGGCCATTGTAATTCCAACAAATTTTATGAGATCTTGTTGAAGAGAACAAATAGCCTAGGGGGAATGTCATAGGTAGGGTGGAGAACAGGTAAATCAATTTTTTGTAATATTGTCATTTTCACAGCTTGATTCTGCCGAACCACAAGACCATATAGGTTTTCCATTGGTTTAATAGCGTTTTGATATTTCGTATCATCAGTAGAAAATTGCCAGAATAGAGGTCTTGAAATCTAGATATGATTTGAACTCCTAGATATTGGAGACAGTCTTCCATGTGTGGGAAAATTGAGTTTTAAAAGTTTGATCTTGTGGTCCGGCAGGGCTTTTGTTTTTCTTTGATTTAATTTGTATCCGGAGTAGCTCCCATAGGTCTGTATGTTGTTGTGTAATTAGGGAGAGAGGTTGGGTGAAAAGTTAGTAAAATGTCATAGCGATTTTAACTGCCTGCGGTTAATTAATGGGACGTGGATATTGGAGTTATCTCGAATTTTTGCTGCCAAGGTTTAATGCATAAAGCTTACAGCAAGGGGGAAAGAGGGCAACCCTGTCTGGTTCCTCGTTGTATAGAGAAGGATTTGGGGAGGCCCTGGGGACTGTAACTGGGCCTGAGGGAGATGAATATAGTACATCTAGCATTGTGGGTATTTTGTCCCTATTAGCTAGGTCCAAAATGTCAACAGCCCTCTGAGTATTATCACTAGCTTGGCTACCTATGACACCCCCTATAAAGGTTTAAAGGGCATGTCCACCCCCAAAACTTAATCCCCCCCAATAATGGCCCCCACCATGTAGTGTAGTGTAATCTTACCTCACATCCCAGCTCCATAGGTTCTCCTGTAGACCCCCCCTAAAGTCCCAAAAACTGTCCACCAGGAGGCTAGCAGGACTCTGCCGCTACCTTGCCTCCGGTAATATTTGCCATGCGTACTGCAGCCCTTCTCCCCCCTCCCTCTCCCTCCCGTTCTACTATCCCTCCCCCAGCATAAAACCCCTTATATGATGTTCCCCATGTCTGGCAGCCCCAACCGCTATTTTTTTTATTTTCCAAAAGCTCCCCAAACTCTTACTTATCTCTCCTCTTTCCTCCGCTGCACTGAATGACCGGCAGCAGTGGTCCGTGATTGGCTGCCGCTCGGTCGGGACTAGTTGCCTGAGTCTGTGTCTATGGGATGTAGTCATATGTTTGAGATTGATTGTGGTCGTCTAGCTAAGATCATGTGGGGTTTGTTTCCATATTCTGGATTTCTGTTGAGCCCAAAATAGTGATTTTTCTACCTTTCATATAACATATTAATTAAGATTGACTAAAGACATACTAAGTCCAACCTATTCAATTTTTTTTTTTAAACCCTTCCTAACAGTGGACCAGAGAAAGGCAAAAACCCCAGCTAAAAAAAAAGGGAAATTCCTTCCTGACAGCAATCGGAAAGTATCTCTGGATCTACCAGATCTACATTAAATGCATTAATCCCAGTAGTTCTCAATATTTTTTAGTTTTAGAAACTTATGAAGGCCATCTTTAAAGCTATTCAATGAACTTGCCATTACCACATCTGCTGGAAGACAGTTGTACAGTTTCACAGTTCTTACTGTAAAGAAACCTTTCCTAACCTGAAGATGAAACTTCTTTTATTCCAACCTTAAAGATGTCCACGAGTCCTATGATATGACCTATTAGTGAACAATGCACCAAAGAGTTCATTGTATGGCCCATTAATACATTTGTATAAGGATCATATCCCCACTCAAATGTTGCTTCTCCAATGTAACAAGCCCTAACTTGTATAATCTGCCTGCATAGTCAAGCCCCTCCATTCCCTTTATTATTTTAGTTGCCCTTCTCTAAACTGCTTCTATTTCCAATGTCCCTTTTGTATATGAGATTCCAAAGCTCCACTGCTATTCCATATGAGGCCTTACCCCAGTGCCTTGTAAATAGGGAGAATAATATTTCTCTCTTGAATCTATTCCCTCATTATACAAGAACATATCTTGCTAGCTCTACCGTGGTGTCTGGCATTGTCGCTATAGCTAAGTCTGTTATCTACCAGAAAACCCCAAATCTTTTTCCATTACAGATTCACTTAACACAAAGTTATTTATGGTGTAGGTGGCACAGGGATTATTAAATGCCCACTTCTATTTGCCTAAGTTGTGTGCGTATGCCTAAAACTATACGAAGAAGGGTCATGAGAGGTTTTTTTTGTGAAGTGCATCCTCAGAATGGTGCAGTTCCTTGTCAATAACTGGAATTTAATATTGGCGTCCTTTTTGAGTCTGGAGCAACATTAATACAGTTACCACTCATAACTTCTTAGTGTGCTTCCTAAAGAAGCAGTTTTTGGTGTTAAAATCAAATAGTCCTTCAGGTTGCGAGTGAGATCTTGGACTACTAGTTGATTTCTTAGAATGATTCATTGAACACCCATGACTTGCTTTGTATGGGGGATACCTAGTTTGATAGTGATTGGACTATGATCTGACCATGTGATCACCTATGTGAGGTGGTTATATGAAGCAGTGGGGCTAAGGTCCAAAAATGGTCAGTGTGTGTGTGTGTGTGTGTGTGTGTGTGGTGTAGGGGGTAGTAGAATGTATATCGTTTGACTGAGAATTTTCTATCCTCCATGGGCCGTATAGATGGCGGACACCTGAGAGAATGAATGAAAGAATCTTTTAGAGTGTGTTCTTCAAATGAATATAAGCTATGGGAAAATAACTGCTGGTGGTTGGCAGTAATGAGGAGCAGCACCTATAAGATCTAAAAGAGGAGTGCGGGGAATATTGTTAAAATTGCTACCTTTAGAGATGTGGGCAAAATTTTGAGCAAAATTTTTTTTCAAAAAGCTCGTCATGTGTCTCTGCACAAGAGTTCTTTGTTTCTTTAAGAAGAAGTCGACATTTCCTGGTGAGTTGAACATTTCACATTTAGGGATAAAAGTTATAGTGTACCTGCCTAGTAGTTTAACTTTCTGGATGTCCTCTGTAGCAGGAGTATTTTGTGGTTACCTTTCTGGCTGAATGGACCTGAGGGGAGCGCCAAATCTGGAAATAGACAGAAATAAGCTTTACATAAAACCAAAAAAAAAAAAACATAATTTTTTAATAGGCAGATTGTAGTGCTTAACTGTGTCAGGATTTGATGCCAATTAAACTACATTTATATGGATATCTTCAGGATTTTCAATCTAAGCCCTATAAAGGTGAAACACCCATCCACACACACTATATATATTCTGAAAGCACACGTTTATTTATGTAGAATTTACACAATTTTGCTGCACTGGTGTGGAGCACCTGAGGAAGGACCGATTGTAGGCCCAAAACATGTTGGCTTGACACCGTTGGAATAATACCAACCTTTGGCTCTCTCTAGTCTCTTCATTTCTGTTTCATGGACTGTGGGTTGTGGTGAGACCAACCACTGGATTGCAGCAGCCTCCTTAAGTTTACTAACACTTGGCCTACAGATAACCACTATCTACTTTAGATAGATAGATAGTCAGACGAGTAAATAGTTAGAATGACAGAGATAGATAGATAGATAGATAGCATTAGATAGATAGCCAGACAGAGTTTGATAGATAGACAGACAGCGTTAAATAGATGACAGCAAGCATTAGATACATAGATAGCCAGACAGCGTTAGATAGATAGCCAGACTGCTTTAGATAGATAGCCAGACTGCTTAGATAGATAGCCAACGCGTTAGATGATAGCAGACACGTTGATAGATAGCCGACAGCATTAGATAGATAGCCAGACAGAATTAGATAGAAGACAAGACACACAGACAGACAGCGTTAGATAGATAGATAGATAGATAATAGATAGATAGATAGATAGATAGATAGATAGAAGCCAGACAGAGTTAGATAGATAATAGGTACATATATAGATAGACAGACGTTAGATAGACAGACAGAGATAGATAGTGTTCGATAGATTGACAGACAGCTTAGATAGACAGACAACGTTAGATAGATAGACAGACAGTGTTAGATAGATAGACAGACAGTGTTAGATAGATAGAGACAGCATGCTTAGATAGATAGACAGACAGCATTATAGATAGACGAACAGCAGCAGACAGACAAAAGCGAATCTGAAAAGATGAGACACAGTGGTCTTGCTAGAACTGAACAAGCTCTTAAAATCCTAGGATGCAATCCATCTGGTCCTGGCGCTTTAGACAGAGTTAGATAGACAGACAGAGATAGATAGATAGACAGACAGCGTTAGATAGAGACGACAGTGTTAGTTAATGATAGACAGACAGTGTTAGATAGATAGACAGACAGTGTTAGATAGATAGACGAACGCGGTTAGATAGATAGACAGACGCGTTAGATAGATAGACAGACAGCGTTAGATAGATGACAGACAGCGTTAGATAGATAACAACAGTGTTAGATAGATAACAGACAGTGTTAGACAGTATAGATAGACAGACAGTGTTAGATAGATGACAGAAAACAGCATTAGATAGATAGACAGACAGCGTTTAGATAGACAGACAGCATTAGATAGATAATAGGTAGATATATAGATAGACAGACAGAGTTAGATAGACAGACAGAGATAGACAAGCGTTAGATAGATAGACACGTTAAGATAGACAGACACATTGGATAGACAGACAGCGTAGATAGATAGCCAGACAGCATTAGATAGATAGCCAGACAAGTTAGATAGAAGACAGACACACAGACAGACAGCATTAGATGATAGATCGATAGATAGATAGATAGATAGATAGATAGCCAGACAGAGTTAGATAGATAAGGTACATATATAGATAGACAGAAAGAATTAGATAGACAGACAGAGATAGACAGTGTTCGATAGATTGACAGACAGCGTTAGATAGATAGACAGACAGTGTTAGATAGATAGACAGACAGTGTTAGATGGACAGACACATTAGATAGATGACAGACAGCGTTAAGATAGAGAGACAGCATTAGATAGATTAGGTAGATATATAGATAGACAGAGTTAGATAGACAGACAAGATAGACAGTGTTCGATAGATTGACAGACAGCGTTAGATAGACAGACAGCGTTAGATAGATAGATAGACAGACAGTGTTAGATAGATAGACAGACAGTGTTAGATAGATAGACGACAGTGTTAGATAGATAGACAGAGCATTAGATAGATGACAGACAGCGTTATAGATAGACAGACAGCATTAGATAGATAAAGGTAGATATATAGATAGACACAGACAGAGTTAGATAGACAGACAGAGATAGACAGCGTTAGAATAAGATGACAGCGTTAGATAGATAGACAGCGTTAGATAGATAGACAGCGTTGATAGATAACAGACGCATTGATAGACAGACAGCGTTAAGAGAATAGACAGACAGTTTAGTTATATAGACAGACAAGTGTTTGAGATAGATAGACAGACAGTTGTTAGATAGATAGACAGACACGCGTTAGATAGATAGACAGACAGCTTTAGATAGGAGACAGACAGCGTTAGATAGATAGACAGACAGCGTTAGATAGATAAGACACAGCGTTATAGAATAGATAGACAGAGCGTTAGATAGATAGACAGACAGCGTTAGATAGATAGACAGAACAGC
>JAACNH010003398.1:0-29416 GCA_019447015.1 Hymenochirus boettgeri
TTTCCCCTTTTTGCAGACGTGCAGAATTTTATCCTGCAGGTGTTGCATGTCCAACCCTGGCAGGAAACATGGACGCTGGCCCAGTTCACACTGCCATGTTCTCATCTTATTATTATTTCTCTTTTACAGACTTCTTGGAACCCATGATCTGAAAGTCTGCTTTCCAGGAATCCGGCGATAAAGACTGTTCCTTATTTAAAGGGTTTTTTTTTTTCCTGTGAAATTGCACATTTGTGTTCGTTTTATATCCACCCTAGTGACCCTGGCATCTTGTTTTCTCCATTATGCTGATACAAGACTCCACATCCAAGAAACTCTAGTTTGAGATCTTCACCCACTAGCTGTGAAGCTACAATTCCCATGAGTCTTGGAGAGTGTGCTTTGCAGAGGATTGTGTTCAACGCCACAAAACTGCTGCACTCACAGACAGAAACCAACCTTCTGGGTCAAATGGACAACAAGGTAGATAGACATCGGGAGAACCAACCTTAAAGAGGAAAATTCAGGATATAAAGGGGAACTGTGGTCTCCATACAAGTGGCCTTTATTTACAAAAAAGGTGCATTCCGACCTTTAATATGACTCCGGGATCATGCTTCTAGCTGCAGTCTATCCAAGTTACAGCAGTATATAAGTGTGTTTTTTCCTGCTAGCACTGTGGAGGTTGGAGCATGCCCACTGCTGGGACAGAGTGGACAGAGCACGCCCACTGCTGGTACACAGCATCATTAGTGCATAAGTCCCACCCCCAAACTTCTAAATCATTTTAAAGTAGCCACAAGCCAGAAAATATATTTTTTTTTTCTCCCCTAAGGTGCTTAGGTAGAGGATGGACAAAAGAATGTTGCAGGTCTGTAATTAGCTTCATAAAAGATAATTTGTTGGGGTGGGGCTTATAACCCATGCCTGTCACAAAGACACAGAGCAGGGCAGCCTGGAAAGTGTAACTTTACAACGTAGATCCAAGAAGAGAAGCTAGAAAAATCATCTAGTTGAAATGTATGAGAGAGCTTTTTACAATAAAGGACACTTGTAGGTAGACCAATTTTTTGAAAAATACATTTCAACTGAACTAAGAAAAAAACATTTCATATTATAGAAGATATTATTCCACACCTGAATAAATTACTTACCTATGTAAACCTCCTATCTAGCTGGAGAAATGATGCAGCAGATCCATTCTTTCAATTATGCAAGTAGCAGTAGGGAGCAGGTACATTCACAGATTCAGCTTCACCTTTAGCTGGACCAACCGTGACATCACTTCCCTTCAGCTTTGTGGTGAAACAGCCATTAGATATAAACTTATATTAGGGTTTGTATTATAAAGTTGGTACTTATAGATTATCTTTTGGAAAAATTAAGGTTGCAATCAATGGCGAAAAACTATGCCCCCTTCTCTTCAAAATTCAATATTTTACATTTAGTTCTCCTTAAGTCCCCCCCACTCACACATAATCAGATACTGCAATGTAACATTTTAGCTATAAAAGTACAAATAAACACCTTTTCCTAAACCCATCATTAAGGAGGCCTACTTGTTTACTCTACATCTGGCTATGTTCTAATCTATACTATGGGGCCTGTGCCAAATTAAGATGTTACCGAGGAGGAAACGTATAATGTGTTTTCAATTTATAGATTGTGTGGTGAGGATATATTGAGCCATCTATCTGTCTTGGGTTAAAGTCCAAGATCAGCTTCATCGTAGCGTGCAGGCCAAAGCCAGAAGAAGACAAGCACATCGTGCTTGAAATGACTTCCCTGAATGTTCCTTTTCACAGATGTAAGCAAGAGTCCCGAAGCTGTTATTAATCCCACTGGTAAGTACAATATGTTCAAATGCCATCACGGGAACACAAACAAATTCTGCAATGTGGAAAACAAAGGTTAAATTTATTTGTATTCCAGAAACGTATTCAGTTCGGAAATAAACAAACGATCGCTAGAAAATATATTAAAGGGGAGATAGTTACACATTGAGGGGGGGGGGGGGAAAGGATATTCTCCATTCAATTAATCTTAATCTACTTTTACAGAGAATTATCTGTCCATAAATAAATATCTAATAGCGTCCATTACGTCCTGCCCCTTGACTCTGAACCCTGGGTGATCAGATGCTCAGTAGAGATCTGAGCATGTTTGACACACCCAACGAGAGAAAAAAATACGAACTCCTTTATATAGGGAGAACGCTTGTGGAAGTCTGTAGCCAGATTTTCAAAGATGACAAACAGAATCTTACAGATTGGTACAGTGTGTACAAAATTCAGAAAGTAATGACTTCCTGTTTGCAGGACCCCTAGTAGAGACCGTTATGGTCTTCCCCTTGACCCAGCATTGGGTTGATTCAGTTGCTCAGTAGAGATCTGAGCATGTTTGACCCTACCAACAGCCAATCAGTAGAAATCACTGTTATGAACATTTCAAGGAAGTGGTGCATTCTGGGAAGGAGTACCGTTACAGAACCTGAGGTATGAAATCAATTGATTTTTCCAAAATGAAGACACAATACATAAAACGCTGTGCGTTTGGGCTTTGCCATAATCTCGTGTCCCACTTTAGCTGCTTGCATTTGACAGGGGATTATGGGGAAACGAATTGCTGTTATGTTAATTGTGTCGGCTTTTCTATTAAGTGCATTTGACAAAAAAATGCGGACAAAAAAATGGTGATCGCATGCAGTATAAAACCGCGACAGATCGCACACAGTCGGACCTAGTTTCTGGATTTACATTATAAATGTCACGCGGACAATAATTATCCTTAAATATCTGGTAAGTAATGCAGGTAATAAAGTATAAAACATATCAGGGGTTAGAGGCAGGTAAATTGACCTGTTTTTGTTTAAGGGTGAACATTCCCTTTAATTTCTTTAATGCATGGGTAATACCTGCAATGGTAAAAATACAGTCTTATTATCTAGGATAATCAGATTATGAATGCTAAAGAAAGACGACACTAAGGACACTAAAATGCGGGTAGTGGGTGTAAAATTAAAAATCATTTAAAGGAGAGATTGAGCTAAAACACATTCTGACTTACAGCCCAGAAATGTTGATTAAAATGATCCATCCTTTTTTTTTTTTACTGTATTTTCTACACAAAGCTATATTATACTGTGTGAGGTTGGAGAAATCTCTAACACAGGAAGCCCTACAGTTCATCACTTCCCTCTCCACCATCTCTTTTGGTGGCCATACACAAGTTGACTAGTAGCCATGGTACAAATGTTCGGTTAATGGCCATTCGGAAATCAGAGGTCATGGTACTAGGTCATGACAGATATGTGTTATTCAGTTTGATTAACTGAACTTGAAGTTTAGTCTTGAAGATGTTTCATTAGTCATCTAACTGGATATCTCTATTCTTGGCAATAAAACCCTGGAATGTGCCCAATAGCATATGACAGCTACCTTAACCCTACCTCTTCAGTCAAGAATATAACTGGCCTAGACATTACCCCTCTTATTACCCAATATGATCCAACCCACCTTTCACACACTGCCATTGATCACGGTATTACGTTAATAACTTATCACTGCATGCTTATATATGTTTTACCTGTGTAATATGTATGACTTTGTAGAATATGTATTACCCTGTATGTAATGTTTACTATGTAATTGTAAAAGCGCCACATATGTTGGTGCTGTATAAATTAATAGTAATAATAAAAAGGTGTTAAGGACCTCCATATAACTGCAAGGGGTCAGGGACCTCCATATAACAGAAAGGTGTTAGGGACCTCCATATAACTGCAAGGGGTCAGGGACCTCCAATAAACAGCAAGGTGTTAGGGACCTCCATATAACGCAAGGGGTCAGGGACCTCCATATAACAGCAAGGTGTTAGGGACCTCCATATAACTGAAAGGTGTTGGGGACCTCCATATAACAGCAAGGTGTTAGGGACCTCCATATAACAGCAAGATGTTAGGGACCTCCATATAACAGCAAGTGTTAGGGACCTCCATATAACAGCAAGATGTTAGGGACCCTCATATAACAGCAAGGGGTTAGGGACCTTATATAACCGTAAGGTGTAGGGACATCCATATAACAGCAAGGTGTTAGGGACATCCATATAATAAAGGGGTTAGGGACCTCCATATAACAGCAAGGGTCAGGGACCTCCATAAACAGCAGGTGTTAGGGCCTCCATTTAACAGAAAGGTGTTAGGGACCTCTATATAACAGAAAGGTGTTAGGGACCTCCATATAACAGAAAGGTGTTAGGGACCTCCATATAACAGAAGGTGTTAGGGCTCCATATAACTGCAAGGGGTCAGGGACCTCCATTAACGCAAGGTGTTAGGGACCCTCCATATAACCGAAAAGGTGTTAGGGACCTCCATATAACAGCCAGGTGTTAGGGACTCCATATACAGAAAGGTGATTTAGGGACCTCCATATAACAGCCAGGTGTTAGGGACCTCCATATAACTGCAAGGGGTCAGGGACCTCCATATAACTGCAAGGTGTTAGGGACCCTCCATATAACAGAAACGTGTTAGGGACCTCCATATAACAGCCAGGTGTTTTGGACCTCCATATAACTGCAATGGGTCAGGGACCTCCATATAACAGAAAGGTGTTAGGGACCTCCATATAACAGAAAGGTGTTAGGGACCTCCATATAACAGCAAGGGGTCAGGGACCTCCATATAACAGCAAGGGGTCAGGGACCTCCATATAACAGAAAGGTGTTAGGGACCTCCATATAACAGCAAGGTGTCAGGGACCTCCATATAACAGCAAGGTGTTAGGGACCTCCATATAATAGAAAGGTGTTAGGGACCTCCATATAACAGCAAGGGGTCAGGGACCTCCATATAACAGCAAGGTGTTAGGGACCTCCATATAACAGAAAGGTGTTAGGAACCTCTATATAACAGAAAGGTGTTAGGGACCTCCATATAACAGCCAGGTGTTAGGGACTCCTCCATAACAGCCAGGGGTCAGGGACCTCCATTAACTGCAAGGTGTTAGGGATCTCCATATAACAGCAAGGGGTCAGGAACCTCCTGAATGCAAGTGTGGACATTGATTAATCACAGGCAGCGCTGCGTCATGAGGTAGGTTGAGAATCCTGCTCAGGACACGGCAAACCTATCAAATAGGTCTATTGGGCCTGATCCTAAGGGGACAGTACTGGTCCCCCCCATGACACTTATATGTAATTGGAAAGCCACCATGGGGAATAGACATGTTCCAGTGAGTAATAGAATATACTTCCATGGTAGAAATGTGCCCACTAATGCATTATCGCCACCTCAGACAACGCACAAGTCTTGATGACCATCTAATGGTGCACATTTTGAATTATGTACAGTGACCATTCTGAAGAGGCCTATGGTTATATAATTCAAAGACGTTCTTCAGGGCCTGAAATGAACAGAACTGTTGACTTGTCGAGTCGTCAGGAATGAACCAAAACGGCCTTTCTTTTAATTTCCCTGTTCACGCTAAAAGAAACATATTTTCACAGCATGTGTACATGTGCACACAGACAGCGCTTATATAGCCTCATTTATCATGGGCCGGTGGGCTGGAGGAACAGAGCTAATGCGGGAAGGTGAAGAATGGTAAATTTCTACACCAAAGAAACTTTCTTGTGAATGGCGATAGACCCTTTGTAGACTACTTGGTTCCTTATAGTCGTAGTAACTGATACATTTGACAAACAGGAGATCACGCTGGAAAGGAATTTCCCTGGTCGTCCAGTTTGGTTTCTTTTACAATATTTTCCTTGATGAGAAAACTAAATGTATAGCTCACCGTGTGGCTGCCTTCACTTCTACGTTAACTGAAATTTATAGGGAAGGAGCTTTATCACATAATAACCTGTATCTTTATCCGTTGATTCAATTAGATCAACTGGACTTGAAGTTTAGTTCTTGAAGACGTTTCAATAGCTATCCGGGATCTCAATAGAATGACTTGTACAAGAACAGCCAGGTGTTAAGGGCGTGATTGCATAGTGGCTAAGAGGCCACTAACGCCCTTAACACCTGGCTGTGATATGCTAATTGGTATTTTTCAGGGTACATAATTGCCACAGATTTGTACAAGTCATTTTTAATTGAGAAAGCAGTTGGATGACTAGCGAAACGTCTTCAAGAACTAAACTTCAAGTCCAGTTGATTAATTGAATACAACAGATATACCATGACCTGGATGAATGAATATTACAGATATACCATGACCTGGATGAATGAATATTACAGATATACCATGACCTGGATGGATGAATATTACAGATATACCGTGACCTGGATGAAGAATATTACAGATATACCATGACCTGATGAATGAATATTACAGATATACCATGACCTGGATGAATGAATATTACAGATTACCATGACTGGATGAATGAATATTACAGATATACCATGGCCTGGATGGATGAATATTACAGATAACCGTGACCTGCTGGATGAAGATATTACAGATATACCAGACCTGGATGGATGAATATACAGATACCGTGACCTGGATGGATGATATTACAGATATACCGTGACCGGATGAATGAATTATAACAGATACCATGACCTGGATGAATGAATATAACGATATACCATGACCTGGATGGAATATAACAGATATACCATGACCTAGATGAATGAATATTACAGATATAACATGACCTGGATGAATGAATATTACAGATATACCATGACCTGGATGGAGAATATACAGATATACCATGACCAGGATGGATGAATATTACAGTTACCATGACCTGGTGGATGAATATTACAGATATACCATGACTGGATGAATGAATATTACAGATATACCATGACCTGATGATGAATGAATATTACAGATATACCATGACCTGGATGGATGAATATTACAGAAATACCATGACCTGGATGGATGAATATTACAGATATACCATGACCTGGATGAATGATATTACAGAATACCATGACCTGGATGAATGAATATTACAGATATACCATGACCTGGATGAATGAAATAACAGATATACCATGACCTGGATGAAGAACATAACAGATATACCATGACTGGATGAATGAATATTACAGATATACCATGACCTGGATGATGATATTACAGATATACCATGACATGGATTAATGAATATTACAGATATACCATGACCTGGATGGATGAATTACAGATATACCATGACCTGGATAATGAATATTACAGATATACCATGACCTGCATGAATGAATATTACAGATATACAAGACCTGGATGGAGAATAACAGATATACCATGACCTGGATGGATGAATATCAGATATACCATGACCTGGATGATGAATATTACAGATATACCATGACCTGGAGGATGAATATTACAGATATACCATGACCTGGATGGATGAATATTACAGATATACCATGACCTGGATGGAGATATTACAGATATACCATGACCTGGATGGATGAATAACAGATATACCATGACCTGGATGGATGAATATTACAGATATACCATGACCCGGATGGATGAATTTACAGAATACCATGACTGGATGGATGAATATAGATATACCATGACCGGATGGATGATATTACAGATATACCATGACCTGGATGAATGAATATTACAGATATACGGACCTGGATGGATGAATATTACAGATATATCATGACCTGGTGAATGAATATTACAGATATACCATGACCTGGATGGATGAATTTACAGATATACATGACCGGATGGAATATTACAGATATACCATGACCTGGATGAATGTATATTACAGATTACCATGACCTGGATGAATGAATATTACAGATATACCATGACCTGGATGAATGAATATTACAGATATACCGTGACCTGGATGAATGTATATTACAGATATACCGTGAACTGGATGGATGAATATTACGATATACCGTGACCTGGTGAATGAATATTACAGAATACCGTGACCTGGATGAATGAATATTACAGATATACCATGCATGGATGAATGGTATTACAGATGTACCATGACATGGATGAATGAGAACCTTCACAAGCAAACCTGTATCTTTATACGTCTATCCTATATACTAACCGAGGTGTCGTATGCATGGATCATGGACGCAGAAGTTCGAGTGTCGCATCATGAATTCCTCCTCTTACTGTCTGTGCGCCACTGCAGAGAAGCCAACCCCCTACTGTGAGCAGGCGCACACGACAGACCTCAATGCTGCTCCAGGAGGGTGTAAGAGAGAGAGAGCGAGGAGGTGGGAGAGAAAGAGAAAGGAAGGAGGAGAGAGAGAGAAGAGAGAAAGAGAGAAAGAGGGTGGGGAGAGAGAAGGAAGAAAGGTCTTTAAATGAACGATTCTTAAAGAATCGGGGGTTTGCCAGTTATAGAGAGAGAACCTACTCTAATTAACCAACATTGCCCATATAAAAGGTGCACATGCTCGGGATACGGCCTGCCTGCAGCTAACTAGGGCCTGTCTTGTAGCTTTCCTATGTTCTGCTAAGGAACATTTTAAAGGCGAACTATAGTGCGTATAAAAAATTTTTCAAAAACAGTTAAAATGAAAAGCACTAAAGGCAGAGAGGTAGGATTGGTACTTTCTACCTCCCAATATAATTTCTATGAGGAGTGGCAGCACAAACAAAAATGCTTCTGCCAGTCCTTCTGAGTGCTTCAGCACTATCTTAAACACAGGAAGGCCCAGGACACTAACCGGCAGATAAAAACTGTATGTGCTGTAGCTAATCAAACAAAACAATATTGGGAGGTAGGAATAATAATCCTACTAACCTGCCCCAGTACTTTCATTTTAAAAAGTTAATTTTGACAGTACAGTTGTCCTTTAATAAAGTCAGTAAAATGTACATACCAACGGCTTTATTTATTTAAACACACTGCCCTTGTTCCTGGGTCTGACTTGCTGTATCCCGATGGATAATAAACTGTTCATGTTTGTTAAATAATAGTTAATTTTGCCTGGCTGGCGAAGACCACTGCGCAATTAGGAAATCGAGCGTTTCTGGGAATGATTTGGTTGAACATTCTTTGATGGTGTTCTTTTTTCGGAACACTAATTTACATTGTCTCCCCCCCGGTGACTCACCACTCAAATCTGTTTGATGAAGTTTCAAATGATCTGCGAGTTTTGGTTAAATTGAGCATATCCGACGTGAAAAGGCGACAATTAAACTAGGAAGAAAAATGACTAAATGACACAGACATCATTCTAATGTTTCAGAATATACATTAAAATGTGCTTTGTTGTGTTTTTACTAGTTAACATTGGTCAATGCAGATCAATGAACAAGTCGAATAACATTCTAGTTAATTGTGCAGGGTGTAGATACAGAATAAGGCAATTATGGCCACCCCTTCTCAAGTGACAGGGTGAGGACTGCTTGGTCATTACGCCGGGTCTTACCTTATCACGGGAACCATCCCTCCGAAGTCGGCTTCAGAAAGCCAGCTCCGGGTATCAACCAATGGGAGAATGCATTCTACAAGGAGCACATTGATCAGTTAGTAGTATATGATGTAAGATGGCAAATATGCTCTCTGTAAATTCCCTGCATGTGAAATAAAGTTTATGTGTACCCAATTGAGTCGGGTGAAAATTCAAAGGTTATTGCTCCGTCCAGTCATTTTATGACAAACTTTCCCCAGAGGTGTTTAAAGGGCATCTATACTGAATTATTTTTTTTTTAAATTGACCATTACTGGAAAATATAATTCCTCCCAACCACTACTGTACCATTTTATTGTTGATTTGGCCTCTATTTCTTTAGATATCAGTCTGAAGCATCTTGCATTTCAGCTGTCATTAAGCATCATAAACTTTTCTGCTGTAAACAATTTCGCTGTGGCTGAATGTTGAGTTTTGATAGTTGGAATGCTTGATTCTCAGAAAGTCAGGTCAGATGGAAGTGGGAGTGGTTAAAAAGGAGGGGCGAAAACAAGTACTGAATAAAGGCATGCAGTAAAATACACACTCCAGAGTGAAGTTCTGCTTACATGTATTGAATAATAGATTAAGATGAGGGCAAGTATTATTTCGGTATAGTTGCTCTTTAATATAGACAGGTATCCATACAGCAGTTTGCCACGATAATCCGAAACAGACTGAATTAAATAACTTTAAATAGAATAAATAAAAGCAATGTAGACAGTATACGAATAGGTTACATTCACATTAGAGGTGTGTGGCCCAATGAATTGTACACTTTAGAAGTGGTAAATAGTAGGAACACATCTATGTTAAACGTATAGAGAAATAGAAGCCAGTTATGTTGTTCCTCAACATTTTACCCAGACTCCTCCTGTTCCCCAAAACCACTGAGCCACCATGCTACCTACCAGAATGACATTAAAGGGGAAGTTCAGTGCTAATACATATACTTTAAGTAAAAAGAGCAGTATTCTCACCCTAATGAACTTAACCTGACCATTCAGCATTTTGTCTGTGTATAAATAAATGCAATTGAAATACTGACTTCCGTTTTGCAGGACCCCTAATAGAGATCGTTATGGTCTTGCCCTTGACCCAGCGCCTGGGTTGATTCAGTTGTCAGGAGAGATCTGAGCATGTTTGACCCATCAACAGCCAATCAGTAGCAATTACTGTTAGGAACATTATAAGGAGTGGTAGTGGTAATATAAACTAAGAATTTTAAAAATTATTAATTTTCCACTGAGCTTCCTTTAATCGTACAATAAAGACCGTCGCAGGCAGCACATGACTGCCATATTCTCCAAACACAGTCAATTCATGCAAACACATGAAAAGCATTATAAGGGAAATGACTGAGCTACGATCGTATATTGGCATAGTAGAAAAAAACGACTGGACGGTCCTATTCTCAGAAACTGCTCCAAATATCTGAATTGCCAGATTTTGTGGACTAGGACTGGCATTTAATGACCCAGGTGGTTTACCAGACCTGCTGGCTCCTTGTTAAAGGATAACTATACTGTAAAAATTTACTTTTTTTAAAATGAAAAGTGTCTGGGACATGGGGTTAGGATTGATTATCCCTAATCAATATTGTTTGTTTAGGAACTACAGCAGATAAAGTTTTTAACTGCCAGGTTAGTGCCCTGGGCCTTCCTGTATTAAAGATACAGGAAGCCTGGCAGAAGCAGTCTTCTTCGTTCTGGAGTTCCTCATAGAAATGATAAGGGAAGTAGAAAGTACCAAACCTTCCTCCCAGCACTAGTACATTCATTTTAAACATTTTTGAAAAAACATACAGGGAGATTCAATAAAAGTTCTATACCTTTAAAATGGTGCTAATATGCCCCAACCAATCAGATCTTATTTAACATTTGAAACCCAACATCTGATTGGTCGGGCCAAAATTAGCATCTTTTAAAACAATAATGATTTTTATTGAATAATGTTAATACGCACAATAGTTCTCCTAAACAATTGCACAGCGATGGTTCAGGTTTCTGTGAGTCAGTGAGTGATTCATTTTGTTAATGATAAATACAGCTGACCACTTCCTTATTACTCATGGTGATACACAGTAGCAGTGTCATTTTATTCTAGCCTGCCTTATCAAACACTCTTAGAAAATATCCACCTCTTCTGTACGCCAAGTCCCAATAAAACGCACATTCAGCAGGGGGGATATTCATCATTAATAGGTATCGTTCAAAAACACACAATTTCAAGATAAAAAGTCCAGATGCCACTTTTAGACATTATAACTAGGGTTTCTTTGACAGCTTCTCTCTAAGGCTGTTAAAAAGCCTTTGTGTGATAGTTTGTTGGCACAGGGATTGGCGTGGATATTGCAGTACAGCTCCTCAAATATGACATCAAGAGTTCCACTTGTGTACACGTCCGTGCCAGATTAGGTCCTGGCCAAATTCCTTGATATCTCTTCAGATTCAACTTTAGTATGTATCCTATAGAGGGGTTTCTCAATTCCTAGAGAAGTTTCAAATATAAACTCTTAGATGGGTACACACAGCAGATCACAGACCGATTTCATATGTGACCTGCTACAGAGTGGCTACACAGTCTCAACTGATCTTACTATATGGGGTTAAGTCGCCACAACATGTAGCACTTATTATTGGCTCCCGCTCGGGTATGGCAGTATCGCCCCTTTATCGTTACTCTGTGTTCCCACCTAAAGTCCATCGCTTTCAATGGGATAGGCCTAAGAAAACCGCAATGCACTTGGGAAACCTATAATCACATCTGCAGTTTATAACAGCGTGCTACTATGTAGTAGTGCGCCGATTATAAGCTATTTTTTTTTTACAGTTGATCCTATTGGGATCAGTGTAAGGGGTGGAATTGATTGTTATTATTAATAATAATAATCATACAATAATATTGTACCACGTATGGCCTCTATTATTATAACACAATGTATTATTGACAGAAATATGTGAAGAATGTGTGGCTATTATTAGTCATTTCCTATCCCTCTATACACAATATGGCAGAATTGTTTATTGTGTCCAATTCAATGATATACTTTTATATGGCATATACATCCTGATGAAACACAGAGCATGCCTTCATTGGTTGAATACTTCGAAGTGAAGGGGGCATTGATTTCGAAGGGTCACTCTTAGTGGACCTAGGGGTTTAGGTTCTCATACCTAGGTACGATCACTGGGAGAGCCATAATATTATTATGTAGATTATATAGAGCCAACATTTTCCATGGCACTTTACAGTTGCATCCCTTTACGCCAAAGACCAAGAATCATTGGACATATGTATTGTATGTATTTCTTTCTATTCCTATTGATTATCATTTCAAATCAGATTGTACTTGAAAGGGAACATTATATGGTTATCCATGTCTTGTTTGTTTGTGTTAAAGGACAACTACTCACCTCACCTCCCTCCTCTTCCTCCATAGCTGCATAGTACCCAGGGTGGGACCTAAAATCGCTAGTCATCCTGGGTACTTTCCCTAACTCCTGCACTAATTACTGCAAATCTGCTTCGCCGATCGCTCCATTCCTCCACTCTTCGCGCTCAGTGACAGATCGCGAGGCAGCCAATAGGAAGATACGCTCTGCAAGGAGGCGTGTCTTCCAATTGGCTGCCTCGCGACTGTCACTGACAGTAGAAGAGAGGTGGAACAGTGTGGATCGGTGAAGCAGATTGCGGTAAGTGGTGCAGGAGTTAGGGAAAGTACCCAGGGTGAGGACTTAGCGATTTAGGTCCTCACACTGGGGCTATGCTGCAGTGGATCGGGGAAAGGTGAGTATAATTGTCCTTAACCTTACTGGGGCACCAATGGAGTAAGGAGTTGTCACCCTAGAGAACGCATTCAGACAGGTAAGCAAGCAGACTTTTATACATAACTAAGGTAAATCATACCCCAAAACCCTAACTGGGTCGGCCTTGGGGTCGTTCGGGAAAGACATAAAATTTCCTTGAGACGCGGTAGTCTCCCTATAGGGAGTCGCCTGCAGTAGTGGGAAACACAGTCCTGAGCAATCCTGTCTGTCATCTTTCAAAAATCTTTACTGTGTGTACCCAGCTGAACAGCTCAATGATAAAACTAAAGACAAAGGATCTGTGCTTAGATCAGAACTTATGATAGAAAGTGTCTCCACTTGTGACCACAGTACAGAGTCCCTGAAGAGTGACTGGGTGCCATGATCATCTTCCAATCACTGTGTGTACATATTCCTGGGCTATTCAGCCCATGTTCAAAACAATGTTTACACAAAATAAATAGAAAGATTTCTTCCACCATTGCATCTCAAGACTAGAGATGTAACGTGGGTTTGAAACGAATCTGAGGGGAAACTTTCAGAACTCCCGAATTTCACGGATTTTTATCGAAATTCGACGATTTAAAATTCGAAAACGGAACAAGACTCAAAAGTTTCAACATCCTACCGACCTAAACACGGAGAGTCTCCCAGAACAGGGATGGCCGGTTCTCGGATCCGAACCCAGATCCGCCGCGGATTTATCCCGTTCGCGAACGGGGATTTTTTGGATTTTGTCTTCGAACTTCTGAACCGCGGATTTCGTAATCTCGAAAATTTGCGAAAACAAGAAATCCGCTATTTTCGAAAATTTGCGAAATTAAAGGATTTCTCGTATTTTAGAAAATACGTATTCGAAATTTTTCAAAATTACAAGGATTGTATTTTCGAAAATTTTCGCAATTTCGAGGGACTCGGATTTCGAAATTTTTAGAAGAAATAGAGAAATCTCGTAATTCGAGGCTATTTTTCATTAATGGGTCCGCTTGGGATTTAGAATTTTCAAATTTTTTCTGAAATTCGCGGATCCTCGAGCGGACCGGATTCTGCGAAGTTCGGACATCTCTATCCAGAACTACCGTGAGGGTTGGGATACCTGCTGGAACTATAATGGCTTCTGTAACTGGTACTGTAAATGTTCCTGTAATTGGTAATTTAACTGTGCTGTAATTGGTCCTGTGTCGGTGCTTCTGGACCTGTTGGACCAGTTACTGTACAAGTGACTGGGAGTCTGTGACCAATTACAAAACCGTTAAAGCACCGTTATCGCACAGTAATAGGATGTTTCTGTAACGGATGCTGTGACTGGTCCTCTCGGAACTCTTTAATGGTATTGTAATATGCATTCCTAATTCACGTGAATGTATTTCTTTGCTTCCCTGCCTGTTCTACTAATTTACATCAACCAATCAGACGATAGCTTTTTACTGAGCTACTGCAGTTTAACAAAATTTTTTAGACTCTTCAGGGAGATGCAATATCCCACGTTAACGTATAAAATAAGCGCTAAAATCACGCTAACCTATGTACTAACGTGTTAACAAAGATTTTGCAACGCCTGCGCCATGGCGCAATTTTTTTTCTTTGCGCAGCGCAAAGCGATGCAATAAATTTTGCGCCGTTTTTTGCGCGACATTAACGCCTCTTCAATGGTGTCTTTAAAATCCGCGCAAATGTTTGCAACTTACCGCTAGCATTTTCGCAATGCATTAACGGTTGCAAAGTGATTAATACATTGCGGAAACGAGTGCACGTAGGTTGGTGGATAGCGAAATGTTATTCCATCTCTCCCTATATTTAATAAAGTTTTCCAAAAAAAATTAATTAAATGAGAGAGTTTGTGGATTTAAACTTGCCATAACATGTTTTTAATATCCATATTCATGCCTTATTATTAAACTCAATTCAGTCTGTCTACTCTTAAAGAAAGGGCTCCTGCATCTCAGGAGTCTATAGGTGCGAAAACCCTACCTACTACTGTGCCTCGTGGTAAATCAACCATGCTTACAAAATAAGTCAATAGTAACTGTTTGATAGAAACTCCCAAGCACCCAAGATAGTGCTGACCAACACGTGTATCTTGTGAGATTTCCTGGTTTCTATTTAGACACACTCGGAATGCTCAGTGGATTCAATTAATAGAAAATGATAACTTTTTGGGGGGATCCCATTGGAATCTGTCAGTACATATTTGGTAGCAGCAGCATACACAATCCCGACCAATTTCCATGTGTATCAGTTCCCTCTATTATAATAGAAGGAGCCGTCATCGCCTTTACGGACAATTCCGCCCCCCCCCCTGGATTGTTGGGTATCACCTTACCATTTGTTTTGGTGCATTTTTCTTGTCTATTCTTTGTCCGTGTGGATATGTCCTAACAATATTTTATGTCCAATACACATACCACATGGAATACACATGGATGATAAGTGTTTTCACTATAAGTCTCCTGTTAATGACTGTAAACAGAGCCAATGTGAATATGGTAATGTATAGTACAAAAAATCAATCCCCATAAAGCCTACAAGGAGAGGTCGATGGGGGGAATGTACATTATTTCTTTAAATTCCATTGGAATGCAATGTGTATAACCCAGCTATAGAAAAGAAAATATTTCCAGATCGGAAGGAAAGAAGTCTCAAGAAAACCAGATCCCTTGTACAATAACCATCAACACTGCTGGAATGTAAAGTAAACAAACCTGTACATTCTAGCTAATGAGCAAGGTACCACGGGGACATTTATGGAGATGCAGTGAGATAACTGGGCTTCCAAGTCATTTAGATCTGATAAGCAAACACAAGCAAACAAACTGGATAAAATGAAACCACTGAAAACAACAAGATACAGACTATAAACAGAGTAAAGCGGTTTGGGCTTGTCTCGACTGGGAATAGACAAAATGCAGGAAGACCATTAATATTGTTTATTTCATTTTTGCAAAAAGCTGTTAAAAGATATGACACTCGGAAATTAAATTGCCTATTACTGGAAACTAATTCCTCCCAACCATCACTATACCATTTATGTTGAGCTGTCCCCATTTTACATTTCAGCTGTCATTCAATGTGCCTCGGTATCATAAACTCTTCTGTATGTGTAGTTTTGCTGTAGATGGAATGGTGACAGTTGGTATCGACTCCATGGTGGGAAATTCCTTCTCCCAATGCTGCCTCATAGGGATTACTGAGCATGCTTGCCTCACAGAGAGTCAGATAGTCGGCAGAGGGCTGGGGGCTGAGCTTGAGTAAAACAAGTACTGGATTGAAGTCATGCAGAAACACAAACACAGAGTAAGTGCTGCTACATGTATTCATTTATAGATTGAAATGAGAAAAGTCATTTTTTCAGTGTACAATTCCTATAAGAAAATCAGCTGCACGATTGGATCACACAACAGCCAAGTGGGAGGTGCGTCTGCTTCTGGCATTAGGTTGTGCACTAAAGTTGCAGTACAGAGTACGAAATAACAAGATTGACCATTTTTTAGCTTGCTAGAATATGTCCCTTGTTTTTAACAAACGACCGGGAGTCACCAATACTCGCTCTATGCGAATACCAACTATGGTTATATTGATAATCAAGAACCAAAGCCAACATGGATTTCCCGCATGGAAGAAAACATTGAAGACCATGACCCTACCGGTACTTGCAGGTAAAACACATGTGAAAATTGTACAACATCTAAAATTTGACCTTTTTTTGTCAATTTGTGGGCCAAAGGGTTTCCGACTTGCGCATGCGTTCTGCGCAAACGCGAAAATTCCACAATTACGATGTGCTTGCGATTTGCGCATGCGATGCGTTTTGGTAATGCATGCGTTCACCATTTTTGGTGCGTTAGCGCATGCGTTTCCATAATGCAAAACGGCGAAAACGCATGCGCAAAATGCGTCTGCAAACGCAAAACACACAAGAATCCGCGCACACAATTGCATGCGATAACGCTCGCGATTGGTGGTGATTCTGTGCGTTGCAGTGTGGCCCTCAGCCTAAATCTTAACTGAGCATGCTTCTCCCCGGACAGATAGGCAGGCAGAGGTCTGGTGATGTCACAAACCTACGGGAAGCAGGAAGTTGAACATTCACCTCAATGTAGTTTCTCACAGGCTCCCAGCCAGAGATGTGATTGTTGGCTCGTGTAAAGGAAATAATGCAGGGTTATTAACCCTAACTTGTTTTGAGACGACGGTTGCCCTTTAAGGTTTAAACAATGTGTTAATCTCTGCAGACCGCAAAATATGTTGTAATTGTGTATTTTTTTACAAACATACAATCCTTCCTATCATAAACTGTGTGTGGCACAAAGATCTAGATAGATTTTTTTGTTGATAGCAACTTCAAAAAAAAATCACAATCACTGGTTGTTGATGTCAGCAGCTCCAGCTTTGATTGAATGCATGGTGGGGGGCCAGCTTACCTACCAGAATGGGGACATTAATTATCCTTATATATCTGGTTAGTAATGAGGTAAGAAGTGGAAATTATCCGTTGTGGCGTTGTTGGGGCAGATAACGAATTGACCCTTTTTGTTTAAGGGTGAACCTGCTTTAAATAATTATAATGTGAACCTTTGTGTTATGTTCACAAAATCGTGAATAAGCTTGTCAGTATTGTACAACCTTTTGTAACCCAGCTTAGAAATTTTAAGACTCAGTTTACCAGGCCTAAAAGTTCCCTCTTCCTTTTAAAGGAGAAGCTTGTCCACATTTCCTGCTGGGGCAAAGCATATGAAAAAGGTTCCATTTAAATTGGTAACTTGCAGTTTGCCTTTCTAGAACCCCCAGAATTGCTAAGCATTTAAACATCCTTTCATGAGCTAATAGGGTTCCGATGGTGATCGCTGTAGTAATTTAAGGATGAGGGATACAAAAAGACGGAAGGCCTTCATGTGCATATGAATATATAACAGACTGTTCATCTGAACTGGGAGATGAGTTTGCTTTGGAGGTTTAATGACTTTGAAGGGAATAGACCAATTTGTGAAAGTAGCAATACAAAGTGTGGGAGAAAGACAGGCTCTTCCTTGAGCAGTTTAAACGTCGTAGGTAAGTAGCCTGAAAGCTCTGCTAAGGGCAGGATAACATTGGTGGCTGCTTCATCCAGACCAAGAATTCACTCTGACACATCACAGAGCACCTATGTGAATTTGGGTGTATGGTTCTGGTTTCAACTTAAAGGGCATGTCCAGCATTAAAATAACATTTTATGTTAAGGTTCAGCCACCCCCCAAAACCATTTTCGCATTATTGAAAAGTGGCAAAATGCTCCCGCTCTGTCGCAATACTCTCTCCACTCTGCCGCCGGCGACGCACACCCCAATTACCTGGCTGCAGCTAGGAAGACCTCACTGCAGCTGTTCTTGCTCGAAATGAGCTCATGATACCAGTAGGGGGCGGTACCCAGGCGTTGAGGGACGGGTCAGTAAGACCCTTCAGGGGAACCGTTGGAACTTTTCATAATGAGAAAACGGGTTTTGGGGGGTAGGTGATACTAATATAAAATGTTATTTTAAGGCTGGACATGCCCTTTAAGGTGGCCATACACATGGACAATTTTCAGCAAATACTGTGTCTCCAAATATCGGGCAGTGTTATGGATAGGTTACAATGCCAGTGAACTACCACCAGCGGCTATAAACTATTAACCGATGGAAAATTTCCATCAGATCGTTTTCGCCTCCCAATACTGTAGTATAGGGGAGCCAATAACATGTGCCTTCTATCGGGCATCGGAGAATCGCTCCATACAACATATATAACGTTCCTGTGTAATGCCGTCATCGGCAAACTCACAGTCCAATTCCATTAGAATCAGATTGTGGGTTTGCAACCGAGGTCTCATGTGTATGGGGTACTAGAAAGAACTGTCCAGTGGACTGCTCGCTGGTGGACCTTTAAATATGGAGATAAACCCTCCAAATGCTCCATATGGGTGACCCTATAGGATGACTAGATGGGGATCTCCTGAAATCACTGGACAATGGTACACACAGCTGTCTGCTGACTGCCCTCTGTGCACTGACAACCCCAAACTCCACACATGTTCATTCCAACTGCTATAAGCTTCTGTCAATGTCTGCTCTGACCCGTAAGAAAGCTTGTCAACTAAAAAACAATGTTAGTCCATAGAAAAAGTATCACAGTACTCTTATTATTTTCACAACAGTGACAGACAGTGCAGGGCATTTGCCTTCTGGCCCATCATATCCGGCTGCCTCAAAAACTTTTCTCCTGCATGGCCCCAGCCTGAAATGTCATGAAATGTATACAGAAGTTCTAAGGGGCGCTATCACATGGTCTGCCTCTTCTGAGCATGCCCAGGTCAGTACAGGCTCAGTACAGGTTTCTAAATTGCTCAGTTTCCATGAGGATCCAGAAGCATAGCAGGCATACAGAAATGAATTCAGAGGACAAACTATGAATATAACATATTTTTAAAGAAGCCATTCTTTCTAAAAATGTTCTTATGAGGTGAGTTGTCCTTTAAAGTAAGTGAAATCTGCAGTCCCTAGTTTTCCTATAGGGAGACGTTTGGAACTGTGTGTACAGGATCTTTAGAAAACAGAGAGAAAACTTGCAGACGGTAGATAAGTGTGTACTCACTTTAGGATTTCAGAGTGTATCTTTGATCAGCAGTTACATAGAAAGCCATAGATATATTGTTTTAATCAATATTTTTTGTCTATGAGCCAGTAAAAACATTTATAGTGAACTTCTCTTTTTAACTTGTCAGCCAGATGCCGACTACCGAAGTTAATACAAATTAAAAGATGGGGAGAGATGGGTGCAACCTAATTGCATAGGGATCCAATGGAAATGTTCATACCAGACAGTAGGTACAGCATGAAAACCCTTTCCGTTTTATTATAACACAGTGTACAAATTTCCATTAAATATACATGACGATTAAAAGGAAATCCGTGAAAGTTCCCGTAATCACGTCGAAAACAACATGAGGTTTTATGGACGTTCCTAAAGGAATTTGACAGCAGAGAGGTAAATAATGGAGCAAAAATACAGAAAACTTATTCAAGAAGAACCAACAAGAAATGACACGGATGAAAGTTTCTCCTTCCAGCAAAATGAACACCCAGATGCACTGATCAAGCGAATGGGCTGAAAAGAAATATCTTTTACCCTGATGTAACCTTTATGGAAGGTGCAGTATGAATCGGTTTACAAGCGCCTACAGCTATTCATCAACAAACTTAAAGGAAAACTCAAGAAAAACTGAAGCCTTGTATAAACACACTCAATGGGAAATACAGAGAAACTCACCCTTCGTGTCAAGGCACCATTATATCATTATAATATCTATACATTCTTATAATATATATATGGGTGAGTGGGTGAGTTTGTATGTTCTCCCCGTGCTTGCGTGGGTTTCCTCCGGGCACTCCGGTATCTCCCACAATCATAAAGACATACTGATAGGTTGTATGTGTGCTTAGATTGTAAGCTCTTCGGGGCAGGGCCTGATGGATATATATACATGTAATTGTACTGCGCTACAGAAGATGTTGTCGCATATAATCCACAATAATAATAATAATAATAGTATATATATTTTGCAATTATTTATTTTTTATTATTATATTATTAGCATTATCATGGATCTTCTATAGCATCACTAAGGCACCATGTTGCCTACAATCGATTGGTTCCAGCTTCAGAGGTGGTGACAGCAGGAAAGGAGGCAACGTTTTTTTTTTCTAGATTAAAAACCAATCTTGGTTCGCCTTTAATAAGCAAATAACTGAAAAGAAGAATGAGTGGGACAAGTATCGCTTCCAAACTGATGTTCGAGTAGTCACACACAGGGCCTGGATGGATTAAAGCTGGGTACACACAGTAACGATAAAGCCCCGATACTGTCGGATCCGACGGTATCGGGTCTTTACGTTACGTGTGTACCTGTTTCCGAAGCGACGCGCCGCGGCCGCCGAACGATCGGGTCGGCCGCACGCTCGTTCGGGAAAGGCCGAAAATGTCCATCGGCCGCGCTAGACTCCCTAGAGGATCTAGCGCGGCCGATGGAAACACACAGGTAAGACTGTGTGTATGCAGATCTTTGAAAGATGGCAGACAGGATCTTGCAGATCCTGTCTGTCATCTTTCAGAAAATCTGTACTGTGTGTAAGCCCAGCTTTAGTCCTAAGTTTGGTCAGTTTTAGCTTTGAATGGTTGAACAGTTAATAGACCATTGAGCTGTCAAGCCATATCATAATAAGGACCAATAATTGCTAAAGTGGACAATAAGCAGAGCTGTAAGATCCAACACCTGTTGACTTTGATGTTGGGTACAACCAACAAGTACAACCTACTCACTCGCTCCGAAATAGTTACATTGTCTAATGCAACAACAAAAAAAAGGCTCCAGGAAACGGGAATCAGACAAAGGGTGTTTATGCTTTAACAAATTTTGCAAATACCGCAAGATCAAATATACAGAACTCACCCCCTAGGTGGAAAAAAACTCCATTCAAACACCTCCTAATAGGTTGGACCCAGTGGCCATTTAATAACAATTCATGGTAGAAATGATCTCTCTGCATCATGTGGCTTGGGGCTTATATACTAATGTGATCTTCATTATGAAGAGTATGTAACTCCACACTAAAGCTTGCAGAGACCTGTAGAGTATGAATTAGTCTAGACTTGCACAGCACGGATCAGTAATTCAATTAGATTTCAAAGGGAAAGCATCTACGCTTACACAGAAGCGAACACAATACCTTCCTGTGCCTTCCCTCCATATAATAAAAGCAAACCTCAAGAGGTTTACACCTCAGCATGAACAAGAGCAAAACAAAGTGAAACCACTGTCATAAACCTCAGCAAGGTTTACATAGACAAAAGGTCAGTTGGAGGACTTAGGACACCGTTTCCTTTCACACCAAAACAAAAAATTCATCATATCATCTTATAGTGTTACCCAAAAAGTTTTTCGTATTTGAGAACGATAAAGAACTGTAGAGAGAACTATAAGAAATCTTCAGTGATTTCAAGACTCAGTTGCCATGAATACCTACGTGTCTCAAAAGATCTAATATATATATAAAATATAGTGAACAACAATTCGTGTGTTGGGTGGTTTCTATACTGGGCCTTATAAAACATAAGCAAGGAGATTCAAAGTTCTTATCGTTAAAAATGGTGCTATTTTGCCCCAACCAATAGATCTTAATTACATTGAAAGCTAACATCTGATGGTTGGGGCAAAATTAGCACCATTTTTAACAATAAGAACTTTTATTGAATCTCTCTAAAGGTACTTTATATGCTCATTCTAGATAACACAATTGTGCAACAAATCAAAGAAAGAATGAATTGTAGAGACACAAAGTTAGATCATTATCGAAGCAGCTACTTTTGCCGTGACAGACAGTCCTTTTTCCTGGCCGACCAGTTGGGAGAGCCACGGACGGTCCGCGGACGAAGGTTTGAAGGTGTGTACCCAGCTTTAGGGCACAAGACAACCACGTAGAACCAAAGTTAAGCACTGCCAGGGTATCAGGGTAACATAGTTGTTGAATAAACACATTTGTGTATCCAGTTGAACTCTTCCACCCAACCTCATAGCTAGTCATGTGTTACACAGTCTGGAAGCAGCTATAAAGTCAAATAGATAGCACTACAGAACTGAAAATTCTTGATTCATCTGTATATAATTATTGACTCCTCTCTCCTTTTCTAACCACATTAACTATGTTTCTAATACCTGCAATATTGCAAAAATCTTTGGCAGATCCCACACCTATGTTATCAATTTAAGGGTCTCCACTTCCCTCTGCCCCGATCCCAACAGCATTCCAGCAAACGACAAACTTGGAGGAGACTACATGCAGCAATTCCCAGCAAACCAAGGTTTATTCCAGTGCTCTTAGCAACATGTTTCAGATCTGTACATGGATCATTATTTTAAGCATGAAAAAGGATCCATGTAGATCCGAAACTGTTGCTAAGAGCACTGAAAAAAACTTGTCTGCAGTGGATTGCTGCGTAGAGTCTCCCTGCAATTGTCTGTTTGCTAATATTACAAAAATCTACAGTTGCTTTCTCCCGAATACCACCATGCTTCTACCGCTCTCCTCCTATCGCGCCCCCTAGACTATTGTAACCTACTACTTGGTATTCTAGTTTCCCCCTATCTTCCTTCAGTGCATACTAACATCTGCTACATGTATTGTTTTGCTCTCTAATAAACAGATCCCAAATCTCCTCTGTACCGAACACAACCTGGCTCCCAGAGCATTGTAGGCAAAATCCTTCTCCGAACATTTAAATCCCTTTGCTTTGCTGCACCGTGTTTCCTCTCTAGTGTCCCCATATGTCCCTCCCTACCCTCCACTCATCACAGAACCATCTCTTATACAGACCCCCCACACGTACTGCTTCCTCTTGCCTTAAACCTTTCTCTCTTGTGGCTCCCATCCTCTGGAAGTCTATTCCCCACCCTCTACATCAAGAAACCTCAATTAGCAGGTTTAAATCTACCCTACATCCTACCTATCTGGTAACCAGCAGAGTATATGGTATCTATAATCTATATATGATAAATCTACCCTTACATCCTACCTATCTGGTAACCAGCACAGTATATGATATCTATATATCTATATATGATAATCTACCCTTACATCCTACCTATCCGTAACCAGCACTTATATGGTATCTAATATCTATATATGATAAATCTACCCTTACATCCTACCTATCTGGAAACCAGCACAGTATATGGTATCTATATATCTATATATGATAATCTACCCTTACATCCTACCTATCCGGTAACCAGCACAGTATATAATATCTATATATCTTTTTTAATATGAAAATCTACCCTTACATCCTATATCGGTAACCAGCACAGTATATGATATCTATATGATATAAATACTACCCTTACATCCTACCCATCCGGTAACAGCACAGTATATGGTATCTATATCTCTATATATTAAATCTACCCTACATCCTACACTATCCGGTAACCAGCACAGTATATGGTATCTATACTATCTATATATGATAAATCTACCCTTACATCCCTCCACCCATCCGGTAAAACAGCACAGTATATATATCAATACAATCTATATATAATAAATCTGCCTTACATCCTACCTATCTGGAGCCAGCACAGTATATGATATCTATATAGGATAAATCTAGCCTTAATCCTACCTATCAGGTAACCAGCACAGTATATGGTATCTATATATCTAAATGATAAATCTACCTTACATCCTCACCTATCAGGTAACCAGCAGACAGAATATGGTATCTATATATCTATATATGATAAATTACCCTTACCTTCTACCTATCTGGTAACCAGCACAGTATATGATATCTATATATCTATAATGATAATCTAGCCTTACATCCTACCTATAGGTACACAACAGATATGGTATCTATATATCTATATGATAAATCTACCCTACATTCTACCTATCTGGTAACCAGCACAGTATATGTATCTATATATCTATATATGATAAATCTACCCTTACATCATACCTATCTGGTTAACAGCACAGATATATGATCTATATATCCTATATATGATAAATCTACCCTTACATCCTACCTATCCGGTTAACCAGCAAGTATATGGTATCTATACATCTATATATGATAAATCTACCCTTACATCCTACCTATCCGCGTAACCAGCACAGTATATGATATCTATATACCTATATATGATAAATCTACCCTCATCCTACCTATCGTGTAACCAGCACAGTATATGGTATCTATTATCTTCTATATATAATAAACTGCCTTACATCCAACTCCTATCCGGTAACCGCACAGTATATGATCTAATATCTATATATGATAAATCTACCCTTACATCCTACCTATCCGGTACCAGCACAGTCTATGGTATCTATATATCTATATATGATAATCTACCTTACTATCCGCCTATCCGGTAACCAGCACAGTATATGGTATCTATATATCTATATATGATAAATCTACCCCACCTTAATCCTACCTATCCAGTACACTAGCACAGTATATGTATCTATAATCTATATTGATAAAATCTCTACCCTTACAATCCTACCTATCTGGTAACCAACACCACGTATATGGTATCTATATATCTATATATGATAAAATCTATCCTTACATCCTGCCTATCCGGTAACCAGCAAAGTATATGATTCAATATATACTATTATGATAAAATCTACCCTTACATCTACTACCTCGGTAACTAGCACGATATGGTATCTATATATCTATATATGATAAATCTACCCTTACATCCTACCTCTTGGTAACCAGCACAGCATATGGTAATATATAATCTTAATGATAAATCTATCCATCATCCTGCCTATCCGGTAACCAGCACAGTATATGATATCAATATCTATATATGATAAATCTACCCTTACATCCAACCTATCGGTAACCAGCACAGTATATGGTATCTATATATCTATATATGATAAATCTACCCTTAACATCCTACCTTCGGTAACCAGCACAGTATATGATATCTATATCTATATATGATAAATCTACCCTTAATCACTACCTATCTGGAACCAGCACAGTATGATATCTATATATCTATATATGATAAATCTACCCTTACATCCTACACTATCCGTAACCCAGCCAGTATATGGTATCTATATACTATATATGATAAATCTACACTTACATCCTACCTTCCGGTAACCAGCACAGTATATGATATCTATATATCTAATATGATAAAATCTACCATAACATCACCTATCCGGTAACTAGCACAGTATATGGTATCTATAATCTATATATGATAAATCTACCCTTACATCCTACCTACTGGTAACCAGCACAGTATATGGTATCTCTATATATCTATATGATAAATCTATCCTTACATCCTGGCCATCCGTTAACCAGCAAAGTATATGATATCAATATATCTATATGATAAATACCCTTACATCCAACCTATCCGGTAACCAGCACAGTATATGGTATCTATATATCTATATATGATAAATCTACCCTTACATCCTACCTATTCCGGTAACCAGCACAGTATATGATATCTATATATTATATATGATAAATCTAACCCTTACATCCTACTATCCGGTAACCAGCACAGTATTGATATACTATATATCTATATATGATAAATCTACACTTACACATCCTACCTATCTGGTAACAAGCACAGTATAATGGTATCTATATATTATATAATAAATCTACCCTTAGATCCTCCCTATCTGGTAACCAGCACAGTATATGATATCTATATATCTATATATGATAAATCTACCCTTACATCCTACCTATCCGGAACCAGCACACAGTATATGGTATCTATATCTCTATATTAATAAATCTATCCTTACATCCTACCATCTGGTAACCAGCACAGTATATGATATCTATATATCTATATATGATAAATCACCCTTACATCCTACCTATCTAGTAACCAGCACAGTATATGATATCTATATATCTATATAGATAAATCTACACTTACATCCTACCTATCTGGTAACCAGCACAGTATATGGTATCTATATATCTATATATGTAAATCTACCCTTACATCCTACCTATCCGTACAGACCAATATGATATCTATATATCTATATATGATAAATCTACCCTTACATCCTACCTATCTAGTAACCGCACGTATATGATATCTATATATCTATATATGATAAATCTACCCTACATCCTACCTATCTGGTAACCAGCACAGTATATGGTATCTATATATTATATGATAAATCTACCCTACATCCTCTATCTGGTAACCAGCACGTATATGGTATCATATTCTATAGATTGATAATTCACCCTTACATCCTACCTATCTGGTAACCAGCACAGTATATGGTATCTATATATCTAATATGATAAATCTACCCTTAATCCTACCTATCTGGTAACCAGCACAGTATATGGTATCTATATATGATAATCTACGTCACCCCTACACCTATCCGGTAACCAGCCCGTTATATTGATAAATACTACCCTACATGCACCTATCCGGTAACCAGCACAGTATATGATATCTATATATCTTATATAATAAATCTACCCTACACCTACCTATCTGGTAACAGCACAGTATATGGTACCTATATATCTATATATGATAAAACTACCTACATCCTACCTATCTGGTAACCAGCACAGTATATGATATCTATATATCTATATACTGATAAATCTACTCCTTACACCTACCATCTCGGTAACCAGCACAGTATATGATATCGATATATCTACGATAAGATCAAATCTACCCTACATCCTACCTATCTGGATAACCAGCACAGTATATGATATCTATATCTATATTGATAAATCTACCGTACACCCACCATCGGGTAACCAGCACAGATATGATATCGATATACTATATATTGATAAATCATCCTTACATACTGCCTATCCGGTAACCAGACAGTATATGATATCAATATATCTATATATGATAAATCTCCTTACATCCACCATCCGGTAACCAGCACAGTATATGGTATATATATTACTATATAGATAAATCTACCTTACCAATCCTACCTATCCGGTAACCCAGCACAGTATATGATTATCTATATATCTATATATGATAAATCTACCCTACATCCTACTATCTTGGTAACCCAGCACAGTATATTGATATCTATATATCTTATTGATAAATCTACCTTACATCCTACCTATCCGGTAACCATCACAGTATATGGTATCATATATCTATATATGATAAATCTACACTTACATCCTACCTATCCGTAACCAGCACAGTATATGATACTATATATCTATATATTATAAATCTACATTACATCCTACCTATCCGGTAACTAGCACAGTATATGGGATTCGCTATAGTATCTATATATGATAAATCTACCCTTACATCCTACCTATCTGCGTAACCAGCACAGGTTATGGTATCTATATATATATATTGGAAATCTATCCTTACATACTGCCTATCCGGTAAACAGCAAAGTATATGATATCATATATTAGAATATGAGAAATCTACCTTACATCCACCTATCCGGTAAACCAGCACAGTATATGGTAATCTATATATTAATGATAAATCTACCCTTACATCCTACCTATCGGTAACCAGCACAGTATATGATATATATATCTATATGATAAATCTACCCTAGACTATACATATCCGTAACCACGACAGTATATGAGATCTATATCTATATATGATAAATCTCACTTACACTCCTACCTATCTGGTAACCAGCAACAGTATATGGTATCTATATACTATATATATAAATCTACCCTTAGATCCTACCTATCTGGTAACCAGCACAGTATATGATATCTATACTATATATGATAAACTCACCCTACATCCTACATCCGGTAACCAGACAGTATATGGTATCTATATATCTAATTAAATAAATCTATCCTTACATCCTACCTATCTGGTAACCAGCCACGTATATATATCTATATATCTATATTGATAAATCTACCCTTACATCTACCTATCTGTAACCAAAGTATATGATACTTATATCTATAATGATAAATCTACACTTACATCCTACCTATCTGGTAAACCGCACAGTATATGGTATCTATATCTATAATGATAAATCTACCCTTCACATCCTACTATCCGGTAACCACACAGTATAGAATTCTATATATATATATGATAAATCTACCCTTACATCCTACATTAGTAACCAGCACAGTATATGATCTATACTATTATGATAAATCTACCTTAATCCTACTATCTGGTAAACCAGACACAGTATATGGTATCTCTATATCTATATATGATAAATCATACCTTACCTACTATCTGGGACCAGCACAGTATATGGTACTATATATATCTATATATGATAATCTACCCTTACTCCTACTTCTGGTAACAGCACAGTATATGGTATCTATATACTATATATCGATAAATTACCCTTACATCCTACCTATCTGGTAACAGACAGATAGTACTATATATGAAATCACCGTACACCGACTATCGGTAACAGCACAGTATATATATGATTAAATCTAACCTTACATGCTACCTAATCCGTGTAACCAGCACAGTATATGATATATTATATCTATATAAAAAAATCTACCATTACACCCTACCTATCTGGTAACCAGCACGTATATGGTA
>JAACNH010003399.1:0-29396 GCA_019447015.1 Hymenochirus boettgeri
TCATTCATCCAGTCATGGTATAATCTGTAATATTCATTCATCCAGGTCATGGTATATCTGTATATTCATCTCATCCAAGTCATGGTTAATCGGTAATATTCATCCTCCAGGTCATGGTATATCTGTAATATTCATCCAACCAGGTCATGGTATATCTGTAATATTTATCCATCCAAGTCATGGTATATCTGTAATATCATCCATCCAGGTCGTGTGTATATCTGTAATATTCATTCATCCAGTCATGGTATATCTGTAATATTCATTCATCCCAGGTCATGGTATAATCTGTATAATATTTATTCATCCAGGTCATGGTATATCTGTAATATCATCTATCCAGTCATGGTATATCTGTAATATTCATCTATCCAGGTCATGGTATATCTGTAATATTCATCCATCCAGGTCATGGTATATCTGTAATATTCATCTATCCAGGTCATGGTATATCTGTAATATTCATCCATCCAGGTCACGGTATATCTGTAATATTCATCCATCCAGGTCATGGTATATCTGTAATATTCATCCATCCGGTTTGGTTTTTAATATTCATCTATCCAGGTCATGGTATCTGTATATCATCCATCCAGGTCATGGTATATCTGTAATATTCTTCATCCAGGTCACGGTATATCTGTAATATTCATTCATCCAGGTCATGGTATATCTGTAATATTCATCTATCCAGGTCATGGTATATCTGTAATATTCATTCATCCAGGCCATGGTATATCTGTAATATTCATCCATCCAGGTCATGGTATATCTGTAATATTCATCCATCCAGGTCATGGTATATCTGTAATATTCATCCAGGTCATGGTATATCTGTAATATTCATCCACAGGTCATGGTATACTGTAATATTCATCCATCCAGTCATGGTAATCTGTAATATTCATTTCATCCAGGCCATGGTATATCTGTTGTATTCAATTAGATCAACTGGACTTGAAGTTTAGTTCTTGAAGAGGTTTCGCTAGTCATCCGACTGGCTTTCTCAATTCAGATGACTTGTACAAGAATCTGTGGCAATTATGTACCCTGGAAAATCCCAATTAGCAAATCACAGCCTGGTGTTAAGGTTCAACACCAACTGTCTGCCATGTACAATGCTGTTTTGACCCCTTACTCTGGGCGTTCCTATAACACCTCTTAGCCACTATCCAATCACGCCCTTAACACCTGGCTGTGATATGCTAATTGGGATTTTCCAGGGGAACATGCATAACGGGGGAAAAAAAGAATATCAACAAATGGGATACATTCTGAACTCTTTTTATCTGAGTACTGCAATGTTAGAACAGTTATATACCTCTTTTACCTCTTAGTGCCCTGTGTAATGCACAAAAGGTTTTGGGCTTCATGCAGGCACAAGTAAATGAGTGTAAAACCTATGCTAACCAGAGATAGGATCCGGGTCCAACTCAGACCCGGATACGAAATCTGAATGTTCCGGATGGATCGTTCAGATTTCGGAGCACGTTTTTTGATCATTCGAGCTATTTTTGAAAATTACTGAAAGTAGCCCGAACGTTCGATCAAAAAATCAAAAACGTGCTCCAAAGATCTAAAAATCCAATGAAATCTGGCAGTTTCAGCCATCTCTAACGCTAACATAATATTATCGGTAGCATGATGAATTTTTTGAAAGGAGCTGCTGAGACATGACATTTAAAAATGAACTGTAACTTTTGGCCAATGAACAGACATTCTGCCGACAGGAAAACTGCTAAACTGCTAAAAAGTAAACAAAATTACAAGAAAACACCCTTGGCCATTGTTCCATCAAGCCTTTTTTAAATGTTTTGCTTGAGTAGCAATCTCTAATTTCCACCAAAACATAACTAACAGATGGTATTAGCAAGTACAGTAAGCATGAAATGAAAACAGCACCAAAAGGGTGATTTACCCAGGAGCGCTGCTGGCACTCAACGCTCCTGCCCCTTCATAATGTCGCGCTGAACAAATTCCAGAACAGGATCTTGCGCAGCCGGTGCAAACCTATTTACCAGAGGCTGCGCAGCTCTTAAGACGTAAGTATTTAACGCCACTAATAGCTGGCGTTAAATACTTCCGTCAGGGTGAGAGTCACCCATAGCAGTGCAGCCTCTGGTAAATATCGTATGGGAGATTTGCCCACAGCAGTTCTGTGCTCTGGGTGAATCTTCCTAATATAATAACAATACCAATAATTAAGAAGAAAAACGTTATTAAATATTTAACCAATTAGTTTAAATTACTTTTAATTTGCTCATCAGGTATCCCAATTCTTCATCAATGTCTTTTTGGCCTCTCTGATACTGTCCACTGATCCAAGCTGATCCAAGAAACAATCAGCTTTGAAAAGGTACGCGCCCTCCCCTACCACAAAAGGCACGTACCCTTTTAAAGCCGATTGTTTCTTGGATCTGTAACCCTGACAACGGACACTATTGGTAGGGACCCACTGTGGAAAAATTACAAGTTTGTTTGTCTAAGTCCACGGAGTGCTCAGTCTCTACTATATGCTGTATGTCGGAAAAACCATGGCTGCATCTGAGCACTCAAAACAACTGCAAATGTAGATTTCGGGCCTAGACACTCTCCTTTTTGGCTATTAGCCGGTAGTTTCCAAGGTGCTCCCCTGTCAGGTCCTCTACCCTGGACCCACAGCTATAGTACAAGCAAATTATTTGCAAGGGGAACTCTTAGGTGAAGTTCAATGTCTTTTATTGAATCACATCAAAAACACAATGTTTCGGGGATCACAATGTCCCCTTCATCAGGTGTGGTGATGTGGTGTAGTGAAGAAGGGGACATTGTAATTGTTCGACTAAAATGTACAGGTTGCGGCCTTACATTTACGCCTGTGATCGTACATCAATGATAACCTGCAGTATCACTAACTTTCAATACTGCAGGTTTTTAAATATGGTCCTTTGTGTATTACACATCACAGTGCTTATATTCCAGCAGATTTTGCCCGCCCATCATCTAAACCTGTGTCTGCTTGAAGGACATACAAGCTCCTTATAGATATAATCTAGAGTGGATTGGAAACCAATCCACTCTATTTAGGGTAAGACAACCCACACATTTTCATCTCTACAGAATACAAAAGGGTTGCCGCAGAGGCAAAAATAGATAGACAAACTGTATAAAATTCAGAGCTCAGTGAATTTAAAAGTTCCATGTAAAGTAACAATCAGAGGATATCAGCCTAGCCAGTGGGTTGACCATAAGTGCCACAAGTGGGCTAATGGAGAGCAGTAGGTATGGAGTTATCATGGTATATGTACAAATTCAGTAGGGATATAAACCAATCTGGATGGATCTTCTATGGAAGTTTGGAACTCACTGATAGTTGCCAATGTCCAGTTTGCGTATTCACATTGATAGAACGGGTGGCAGTTTTCTGCCCTTTTAGAATAAGACGGGGAGTGTGATAAATAAACGTTACACATCAGAGGGATATGGATTCCATATACTTTATATTCTCTTTAACTACGAGTTTTTGCACAGGCAGTTACACAACATTATTTCTGTTTGTGCAAGTGATCCTTTACATTCTTATATTACAGTCAAATTGCATTGCACCATTAATCTTCTTTCCTGTGCCAATGTTGCAAGTTTTATACAAATAATAATAGACAAAGGTTGGGTTATTTGTTTGATAGCAAACAAATAATTTATGGTTCACTGTGTTTTGAATCTACTGTACTGTATTTTTATTGAGTTATATTGGACCATATTCCACCTACTTTAGGCTCTGCAGTTTGCACTTTTAGAATAACTTTTAGTTCTGTTTGCTTCCTTTTCAATAATTGTTATACAATTGGCTGCATCCTAGGGCCTGTATCTTTATTTAAAACTAATCACTCATCAAATACACATCCAGCTTATTACTCAACTCTCTGCATACCAAATGCTTGTGTAGAATCCAGTCTGAACAGGTTATTAAAGAAGATGCGACAAAATATTATTATAAATCCAGGATTTCTGCTTTAAATGGGTACGTGGTATGGGGATCAGACGGTTGTGCGGCCATACACGTTACGATCGTATCGGCCCCCTTTAGTAAAATAAAGGGAGCTGAAAACGACCGACAGAAATTATCAGTCTTTCCTGACCTACCGTAGTGGCGACTACGGTCGTTCGTCAGCACTACGATCGGTTGTGGAACGATGGGATTTACCCATTATCGTTCATATGTATGGCCACCTTAAACCACCTTTGTTCCCATGGCCTCTGCTGCTACTTCCAGGAACAGAAGAACAATATGGGCCGGACCCGCAGCCACATCTGTGATTGGCTGACATGTCTGCCATTTAGTAGAGGGTACAGAGGGAATGAGGTCTGGGTGGGTCCCTACAAATGAGGTCTGGGTGGGTCCCTACATTATACAAAGGTTTGTTATTGGTTAAAGTTCAATGCAGAGGGATCCAAAAGGGGGAGATTCTGCACATGCCAGAGTCCTCAAGGAGGACAAGGAAGAGGCAGGCACCGGCTTACACTCAGAGAGGTTCCTACTCACTTTTCTGGACTTTCCGAAGGCACTGCAGGACAATCATAAGGAGCAGAGAAGAATGTTGAACAAAAGAACAAAAAGAAGGTTTTTTTTTTTAAGATGAAAGTCCCTGATAAGACAGAAAAATAATTTTTGGGGCATTTTTGATTAAAGGATATGTCCACTCAAATAAAAAAAAAGTTTATACCTTTCCCAACCCCAAATACAGTTACCTGTCCAATGTTTCTCAACAAAAATCTGCAGTCTGGTGATCTTTCGTGCTCCTCCATCTTCCCAGTATTAACACTGATTTCAATCATGGCTGCGACGGATAACATAATGGGAATGAATGACTGTGGCTGACTTTGTAACTTTGTATTGCAGTTTTGGGGGTTGAGTTAGGTATGGAAGTATTGATTTTTGTACATGGCCTTTATTACATCTGTTTTCTAGCAGAAAAAGTTTTAGTAAAGTGGTACTACTTTTATAGTTTTCTATATATCTATATATAATAATTATCAGCAAGGACACTACAAGTTAGTTATACAGAGGAACATTAACCCTGCGGCTGCTTGACATTGCAAAATGCTGTTTACCAAGTTTGGGTCCTAGGCTTCTTTACACCGACATTCAGGAACAAATGTGGCCTCATGCTTTTATATGGTCAGGAAACTCTTCTGTCATTATTTATCCTTATATTACACTGTAAGGGCGTATTGGCCCTTATATAATTAATGTCATTTTTACATTTACGGACTTCTCAAAAAAGAATGCAATTTTATTGACAGCCATGCTTTATTCTTACTATTGAATTTCCTCTTTACAGACAAAGCTTTCAATAAACTGTAACTATACTCATGAAGATAGTGGTCCATTACTGCATAAGTATAGTGTCCCGTTAAGATTTCCCTTGACTATTTTTTCCATATCCCTAGCTCAGGACTTGGTTATGAGTTCACCCATATCATAATTTCTGTTTTGGGATATTTTCTGGATGTTTCTTGCTAGATATAGTCATCTACTGTAGGCAGTTGAGTTGAGTATAATTATAATGGTTCAACGGTTACCTCTTGCTAGTTTCAGAATATATCTGTAGTTTAAATGGTTCAGTGGTTAGCACTGACAACAAAGTGCTGGGTTTAGATCCACTCTTGGCTACATCTGCAAGGAGTTTGTTCTTTCTGTGCAGAAGGTTTCCTCCAGGAAATCTGCTTTTCTATGCAGTAATAACATGTGTGTGAGTGTGTGAGGGATCTATACTTGGATATTTAAGGGCCGTAAGTACAGTTAATAGGTAAACTCATTGTTAAGTGTTAAGTGTAACATACACAATACAATACCCATTCTTGAATTCTAATGTTTGGATTTCATTCTTTACACCTGTCTTTGTCTTGTTGTTTATTGTAGACCCAAACTGATGCATCAAATAACTCACAGCTGAAAGCCTTTAAGACCTTATATTTCAAGCCTTGTCCCGGGGAGAGGATAACACTTTGTTTACATAAATAGAGCAAAAAATTACTACAGTGTGTGAAAAATTGTAACCTGTAAATCAAATAGAACAGCTGTTTCAGGCAGTTATATTAGCAATGTGAGATGGTGTTAGATGGAAGAATTTCTATTGAATGTCAGAAAGAACTTTGGGTAATGGAAATAAGAGACTGAAATAAATGGAGTGTAGAAAGAGAAAGCAGCATCGATAATCTCTATCACTATTCCACATGTTGGTATATTAGATTCGTGTGGGAATTATAAGTGGTAAAGTATATTCTGGTACTTGGGCCTTTGTCTCTGATTTGTTGATATTGCAGATCATAAGAGAAATAGAACAGACAATAGGGATGGTTAATAATCTAAACCATTCTTAAAAAATTAAATTAAAAATTTTGCCAAAAATTAATGCACAGCATAAACATTATAGCATGGACTCTACCCCTTCCTCAGGAGATTCTAATTTGCGTATATTTGCAACTAAAACTACAATAATGTATACTTAAAGGAGAACTAAAGGCACCAGACACCATTGTCTCAATAGCCAGAGCACATTCATAAAGATACAACAAGCTGTGTCTCTCCTCTCCTTTTACTGTAGCTGTTGGTTGATATGAAACTAACCTGTTGGCACTAGGGATCTGCTCCCATTCACCTCTTTGTTTTGGTGAAAGTTTATGCAGTACACTTCACGTGCTTTCTAGTGCAACACAGATCTAAACAAGAAAACTACAGCCAGGACCCATAGAAGCTGACAAACAATCATATTACTGCACAGATACCCACCTGTTAGGCGCATATTGTTTTCAACACTGATAAATCTTTCTTTGTTGTCAGAGAAAAAAACAGTCTCTCCCCCCCCACACACACACATTTATTTGCTGTACATAGAAAAACAAAACAAAATTTATCTTGTCAGTTTATTTCCTACCAACCTTCTACCAAGCAATAAATAAGAAATAAAACACAAGTTTGGGGATTTGAATTTGTAACTTTATGAACCGTATCTTTCTAAAAGTAGAGCATTAGTCCACTAATCCACTAAAGCTAGCACAAAGTGTATTTAGAAATCTTTTGCTAGGAACAGAATGGAAGAATAAAATGGCAGTAAAATAATCTAACTTTTGTATTGTTCCTGGTAGTCTGTCTTAAATATATGCTGGCTGGAAAATAAACAGCAGGGTAACAGCAACTTTCAAAGTCTTATCAGGGATTTCCATATCGGTCTGGAGACATCTGTGTAGAAAATATATGCATAGAGCCAGTGAATTCTGGGTTTGGGGTGGCAGATGCTCACAAGGCTCTTTGAAGACTATGTGGGCTGTAAGTTGTACAGGCAAAAACATGGAAGCCTTCTTAATTACAAATAAGAAACCGAGACTTCTGGGTAATTTCCATGGAAGTAATATCCGTTTCCAATTAATCAAATTACCCAGAAGTCTCAGTTTCTTATTTGTAATTAAGAAGGCTTCCATGTTTTTGCCTGTACAACTTATTATTATACTGAAGGTGAGCTAATTCTCTCCATATCTTATTTAATTTTTTAGTGATGTCTTCTTCCTAGTACTTTTCAGGGGCGAAACTGCTTTTGAGGCAGGCACTTGACACAAACCCTCTTGCCACCAATCCCGTGCAATCTGTTTTTAAAACAGCTGAAAAGGTATAAAGTAAAGTGTGTAACATTTACTTACGTATGTGCAATCAGCTGTTTAACACCTGCTGTTCGCAGTACATTGGAGCCCTCTTAGCTCCTACCCACCCCCCCCCCGATATCACTAGGTCTGCAGTTACGCCCCTGGTACTCTTGCAAAGTCCTTTTTAAGGGATAACGATACTCTGAAAATTAACTTTATAAAAATGGAAAGTACCTTGGGCAAGGAGGTTGGATTGATTATTCCTACTTCCCAATATCATTTTGTTGAGGAGCTGTAGGACAAACAGTTTTATTTGCCAGGTAAGCCCTGTATTATGACAGTGCTGAAGCCAAGAAGAAGACTGGCAGAATCAGTTTTATTTGGGCTGGTGCAACTCACAGAAACAATATTGGGAGGTAGGGATTACCAGGCCTATATCCCTGTCCCAAGTACTTTTCATTTTAACTGTTTTTTAAAAAAATCTTTCTACACACAATATTTATCTTTTAATAAGTGTTGCAGTGTTTGGTAAAGATACCCCCGAAAAATGGGTACAGAATTTGTGGGTATTTACTGATATTGTAACGTTTATGTCATCCAGACCCTTAACATTGCTGCAAATGATAAAGACCCAGGCTATACAACACTGGGGCTATAGGACTAGTAGCCCCAAGCGATTACAGCTCAACTTCCCACATTTTACTAAAACACCTGAAATACAAATACCACATTGCTTATTTAAACCAGGTCTCTAACAAAATACAAAAAATTCATTTTGTTTAGTGGCACAGTAGCTAGAATGTCTTTGCAGAAACATGAAGGCAAGGTCAGAACACAGAGAAACAGATTAAATACAGGGGTCTGATAACCAGATATCAGAAAAGACAAGATGAAACTCTTTCTTGTAAAAGAAGATGGAGAGAGTACAGCGCACCAGTCGCTTTATTTCCCAAATTTGCACATTTCATGTTATGAATAGAGATGTCCGAACTTCGCAAAATCCGGTCCGCTCGAGGATCCGCGAATTTGAGAAAAAATTCAAAAATCCGTGAGCGGATCCATTAAAATGAAAAATCCTCGAAAATACGAGAAATCCTCAATTTCGAAAATACGTATTTTTTAGGTATTTTCGAAAATACGTGGAATCCTCGTAATTTCGAAAATTTTCGAAAATGCGGGTTTTTATGTAAACGTTCGGAACGGTTAGGAAACATTCAGAAGGCGGAAAACTGGAATATCCGCGATATACGCCGTTCGCAAACGAGGTAAATCCGCCGCGGATTCGGGTTCGGATCCGCGAACTGGGCCATCACTAGTTATGAATAGTTCGTAACAGTTCGAGTTAAATTTATGGTATGAATAGGAAGAGTAAGTTAGTCTAAATGACTCAGGGACCTGCGAAATGGTCTGGGGAATACGAACATATAACCAAAAGCTATTGAAAAGGAACTTCCTGTACACACAAGCTATTTTCTAGGTTCTGCAGGCTACTTTGAGGGTTACCGGATATGCAAGTCTGCTTTTAAGGTTAACTAGCCTCGTATACTCGGTAACCCTCTAATGTAGCTCCGTATCGTCGAGGGTTACTAAAAATATTAAAGATTTGAGATCTGAGCGGTTCAGACAGAACTTCGGAACTGGGTTTGAATCAGACTCCAAACATCATCTCTAGTTACAGCCAGGAGGTCAACATTGTGGTTTTCACAAGAGAAAAACATTAAAATACTGCAAACGCTATTAGACAAGTTCCTAATTCTGGTAAATATAATGTTGCTTTTAATCTCTATAACCCAATATTAAAGTAGCACAATATGGAGGGTAAAAAGTTTTTAGGGTGTTGAACATACTCTTAAGTATGAAAGCATTTGGTCTTACCTTGTAATTGATTCCCTCAGTGCTAGCAGGGATATGTATGTCTGTATGTCATGAATATTACAGATATACCATGACCTGGATGAATGAGAACCTTCACAAGCATATTCACAGTTACCACAGTAAGACGCTCCTGAACTTTCTTACTTGACCCTGTCCTTTGCCGTCTAGGTGCTGCCCCCTGCTCCTGTTTCTAGAAAAAACAAAAGCAGGGGACTTCTGCACGGACAGCTGATTTACTTCCTGGTTGTGGCTGTCAGGTAATTGTCCGTTATGATACGTTGCGCCTTAACCGAGAGACATAACCAGGAAGTGAAGCGGCTGTCCGCAGCAGTGGCAGGGTAGGAGCAGCGAGGGACCCTTTAAGATGAGTTTAGCATAGCTATGTTTTGGCCAATGTTTACTTCTCTTGAAATGGAAGCTCCTGGTACATGTATCTGGGGCCATAAATGATTGTACCTATTTTGAAAATCATTACCTCTGAAATGACAGATGGAATTCAACCCTCTTAGAATAGAAATCAATGGTGTTCCCTATGTTTCTCCCAAAGGTTAAATATTGGACACGATTCTTGACTATATGGGCATCCATTCAGCAAATTACATTTGACCTTCTAAAAATGTTAGTGCAGTGTGTTTTCCTGTAAGGTACAATAAATCATTCTATTAAAAAGGATTAATTCATCTAAATTTTTTGCATAGGTACATGTTTTTATTTTTCTGGCTTAAACTGTTAGGATCAATAACGCTCATTTAAAAAAGGCCAACGTGTTGGTGAATCAGCCCGTCCACCCGGCTACTGTATAAGGCAGAGATGTCCAAAAGAGATTGCATGGCTTTTTGCTATTGGATGTCCTCTTTATGTAAGTTTCCAAATGGCACCTGATTTTGTTAGTTTTTGAACTAGCCCCAATTATACTTTAAGCTGCTCTGTGTGCTAAACCCTCATGCTGAGTTTGAATTGTAACTTCTCCTATATCCCCTTATGTCAACAAATACAAAATCTAAGTTAATAAAGTGAACAAAAAGATCCCATATTGTGTTAACTTACGTAAACCAACTGGACAGAACTCGGCCTTAATACAATAGGATTTTATTATCATTCATATTGAATGTCTCTATTCACTTATCATCCTGAGAAATGGGTTAGGAAACGTTTCTTTTAAAACATAGTTATCGTTCATGTTTAAAGAGCCAATACACAAGTACTCAAATTCAAGGGATTACACAAAATCTAAAGATAACCCATGTTTTCTGGACAACATTCATAATTGTAGAGTCAAACTGATTCTCTAAATGTCAATCAGGCATTTGTTAGTCTATGTACCTTTGCATTCTCATTGATTATTAGCATTAAGATATGCCTTATAAGCATTCAGCATGGCTGAAATTTAATACAAGATCTTTGGCGCCTGTGTGCCGCAGAGCATGCATAAAAGTGTGAGGAATAGGAGAACTGGCAGTAAGGAATGTTGATGACAGGACTTTGGCATTTCCTTAAATGCAAATGTATAGTGCTGAATTTCAGATTTTGGTCCACTAAGTAAATGCCAGGGTTCATACAGTATAAATGCAACTTTCTGAACTGCTCAGTTTTCTTTATACACCCCATCACTTTAAATACCTGGAATATTTACTGTACCTATGTTTAGAAAGCCATTAACTGTGATGCCCTAGCAGAAAAATGAGGGCATTCACCACTGGAGCATGGCAACATTCAGTAGATTCATGGCAATCTGAAATGGTGAAAATGTCCATAAGATTGTTTGGAGCATGTTTATCCCTCAGCAAATGGCAAGTTTATTACCAGTATAGGGAAGTAGAAAATATGGATGCATGGAGGGTAGCCAATCAGAGGTGGTTATTAAAGTAACTAGATGCTGATGCTATGATGGGACAATGAAAAAAAAAATTGCAGAGAAAATGTGAAAGAGCAAAAAAGTCTGGGGGAAAAAGTCTGAGTGAGACCCGGACTGATGGTGACTTTTATATGGGGATAGCTCCAATGAACTTATGTGATATGATTATAAGTAATCCTATAGTCAACACAATTACCTCCGAATACCAAAAGTTGTGTTTTCTTTGAAAGGCAATGAAAAATCAATAGGATCAGTGTCACTAAGAAATACTGTCCTCCCTCTTCTATTCTCCTTCTGTCTCCATGATTAACATCACCAAGACATGATGATAGAATGGAGACTGACAAAAAATGCTGCAAAAACGGTCATGCTTATTCAAGCTTAGTAACACAACATGCTCCAGGTTCAGACATCCTTTCTCACTTGCATTGTGTAACTCAGCTTGAATAAACAACCCTGCTTTTGCAGCATATTTTGCCTGCCTCCATCCTATTCTCTTGACTTTATATGTGCTATTGGGGCAGACACTAGCAGGGAGATTCAATAAAAGTTCATATCATTAAAGGGCATGTCCACCCTCAAAACTAAGATTTAACCCATACTGGCATATGGCACCTTACCTTACATCTCTGCAATTTATGGTTCTTCTGCTATGCCTTACCAAAGTCCAGGAAAGTCCAAGCTGTCAGTGAGGCATCTGGTATTTGCTGCTTTCTTGTCCTCAACAAGGGCTGTGACATGTGATTGGCTGCCTCTCAGCCAATCACAGACGTGGCTGATGTGACATGTGATTGGCTGCCTCTCAGCCAATCACAGACGTGGCTGATTGTCCAGCCCCTGCTTGCAACTTCCTGTGAGCAGGCAGCTGGATCGGATTGCTGGGGGAGAGAAGGCTCTGAAAGTAGAAATCTGTTTTTTTTTAAAGAAATATTGCGGCAGTTGGGGGTGGGTAGGGGTTACCTACCTTACCCCCAAATCTCGTTTTGGGGGTGGACATGCCTTTTAAAAATAGTTCTAATTTTGCCCTAACCAAAAATTTAAAAAAGATCTGATTGATTGGGGCAAAATTAGCAGCATTTTTAACGTTAAGAACTTCTATTAGATCTCCCTAAAGGAGTCCCTGACACCAAGAACCTATTCAGTCTATAGGATGGCTTACCATCAAACAAATAATCTTTGAATCCCTATTAAGCTATTTAATCTTTATTTGAACACTTCTTCTGTAAGCACCAGCACAATACATAAATAGTTTGCTATCTGCCACAAGCACTTTTTGCCTTTCCCCCACTTTTATCAGTATGCTTATCTACCCACTATGATCTCTTCCAGATTTGCTTTTTGAGGAAGGGCTGCGCTCCTAATGAATGGGTAGTGTCCTGCACCTCTCTAGGCTGCTGGATCCTGCTGTGCACTGTCCCAAGCACTTTAACTAGGTATATCAAAAAATTGGTATACAGGTGCTTCCAGACTAAAGAAGACTCCAAAGGATATCTTTGATGCTTTTATTGACACGACATGTTTCGGACAAGGTGTCCTTTATCAAGTGTACAAAAACAGTGTTCCATACTACCTATATACACACAAAACAGGAAATGACATCATAGTCCCTCCCCCCCACCATGTGAATAGATCCTCCAATGGAATCCTAAGGTGCAGTTGAAGGTGGTCTTCCATCACATGGGGTAAGAAAACAACCATACAAATATACAAATATACAATAAACATAAGTTAAGAATATGGTACTGCTAATGCCTGCCATACACATATCACAAGTACTGCCCAAGTAGTGGAGGATCTACTCACATGGTGGGGGGGAGGGACTATGATGTCATTTCCTGTTTTGTGTGTATATAGGTAGTATGGAACACTGTTTTTGTACACTTGACAAAGGACACCTTGTCCGGAACATGTCGTGTCAATAAAAGCATCAAAGATATCCTTTGGAGTCTTCTTTAGTCTGGAAGCACCTGTATACCAATTTTTTTATTTACCTGCGCTCCTAATGGGTCAGGGCATGCCATCACTGTAATATCCTTTATTTATATATATATTCTCTGCCTGTTGTGTACATTTTTTCCATTCTTTTTGCAACCTCTTTTATTTATCTTTAATAAAGATCGCTGATGTGGTTCCTTTAAAAAGGCAGCCAGGCAATTATAGGCCTGTCAGTTTGACTTCTGTGGTAAGAAAGCTTTTGGAAAGAATATTAAGGAATAAGTTAACATATTGGAATAAACTATCAGTTGGTCCCATCATGGAATTATGTGGATTAGATCCTTCACAACTCATCTGATTGCATTTTATGGGACATTTTAAATGCTTTTTTAATAAAGGATAACTATACTCTGAAAATGAACTTTTTAAAAATGGAAAGTACCTGGGGCAGGAAGGTAGGATCGATTACTCCCACCTAACAATATTGTTTCATTGCCAGGTTACTCCTGGACTATCCCTTTATTAAAGATAGTGCTGAAGCCAGGAGGAAGACTGGCAGAACCAGTTTTCTTTGGGCTGGTTATCCTTGCAGAAACAATATTGAGAGGATAACCTAATCCTATATTCCTGTCCCAATTGCTTTTCATTTTAACACAAGCAACAAAAGGACTAGGGTGCACCCTGTAACGAGTGATTCCTTTTACCCGATTACAGTGTGTACCATAGTCCTTTTGTTGCTTGAGCTATAGCTGGTCCCTGGTAGAAGACCGACTGGGGTAGCACCTTTGATTATTTTTAGCTAAGAGCCACAGAGTCTGCCTGGTAAATGTTTTTTTTTCTAGTCCTGAAATATATGTATACCAAGTCAAACATCAAAATCGTCCCAGCCGTTCGGAAGTTTCTCTGGAACATTCATACATACATTGACTTTTACATATCTAGATTTCTAAATGACCTTGTGTTAGGCACGGAAAGTGTATTTGTGTTTGCTAAATTGTGCAGGACTATAGGCTTAGTAAAGGATGTCTCCACCTTGACATTAAATAGAATTGGGGTTTGGGCTACAAAATAGAAAAAGGTTGTGTTGAGAAATTCAAAGTTATGTATTTAAGCCAAAATAAAAAAATAATTCTACTTTTACAGTAAATGGAATGTTAGTCACGTAATAAACATAGTAAAAAAATAACAGTCCATCGTCTCGACCCTTTCATAAACAAAAAACCATGCCCCACCCAACAAAAATATGGTACCCAAATGGTACCCCCACTCCCTGTACACCAACATAGACAAGGATACAACCAAACACATGCCTACACATGATGCAGTCACCAACTGCTACCCTGGATATTGTGCCTATTGAAAAAGACATCTAAGCCTCCTTTGAACGTGAGCCAACACAATGTTTTCAGGAAGAGCATTCCACAAACTTTTTTTAGGGTTATTCAATAAAAGTTCTTATCGTTAAAAATGGTGCTAATTTTGCCCCAACCATTCAGATGTTATTTAACATCTGAAAGCTAACATCTGATTGGTTGGGGCAAAATTAGCACCATTTTTAACGATAAGAACTTTTATTGAATCTCCCTATTATTGTCCTCACAGTGAAGAACCATTTTTATTGCTTAAGCTGAAATCACTTTCCATAAAGTTTAAAGGGGAGGCCTCTAGTCTATGGTTACTACTAAGTGGCTTTGGTCCCCTCTATCGCATTTGTATAGGATTATCATATCCCCTCGCAAATGCGTCTTTTCTAGGGAAAACCAATCAAGCTTTGATCTATCTTCATATGCTTGTGGAAGTTCTCATTCATCCAGGTCATGGTATATCTGTTGTATTCAATTAGATCAACTGGACTTGAAGTTTAGTTCTTGAAGACGTTTCGCTAGTCATCCTACTGGCTTTCTCATCTCATCTCATCTCATTTTCTCATTCTGAATTGAGAAAGCCAGTCAGATGACTTGCGAAATGTCTTCAAGAACTAAACTTCAAATCCAGTTGATCTAATTGAATGCAACAGATTATCTTATCTTCATAACACAAATTCTCTCTCCTTTTATTAGCTGACCTGCCTGTCTCTGTACACTTTCTAATTCGTTTATATCCTTTCTGTGATCTGGTGCCCAATCTTCACTACATACTAAAGATGTTTATACTAGAGTAAAAAGAGTTCTATACAGAGGCAGAATTATGCCCTCCTCTTTTGACTTGATGCTTCTCCTTAAACATTAAAGAAACTGTATCAGTGTCTGCTAAAGCAAACAAAGTTATTTCCTGGATAAGAAGGAGCAAAGAGCAAAGAGTGGAGGGAGCTCTTGTAAGGCGCCATCTTCACTATGCTGTGAAGTTTTGGACACCAGTCTGCAGAAAGGATATTGACAAATAAAAAAGGGTACTAAATAAGTACAGAATAAAGAGGAATGGAGATTTTGTTGGAGGGGTTTACTTGGAAAAGAGGATTTTGGGAGGAAATATAATAATCCTTTTCAAATATGTTAGAGGAACTACTGCCAATTAGCAGAGAGCTTTTCTTTCATAGGCCACAAACAAAATACCAGCTTTATATGGCCAAATTCATACTTGATACCAGCTACGTTGACTTAAATAATTGTGATGGCAAAAATTCTCAAATTATTGTTACAGTATGTGGTTGTTTCTGAAATGTGAAAAATAGAGAGGTTCAATTGCAAAATAAATTTGAAATCCCCCAACATTAATATAATATTAGACTTTGGTTTTCCTATAAATTAAAGTTTTAATGTAAACAAGTTAGCCAATAGATTGAAAATACTTTCCAACACGCTATCCTGTTTAAGAAAAACAGTACTGTCATTATCAATTTCAGTGATTATATCCTTAAATTAAGTTTTACTATGTAAGATCACAACATTTTCTTTAACAAGACATGCATTATTAGAGACGGACAATACCAGTTGGGTTCTTTTTGCTGTTTTTTGCCAAGTTTTGCAAAAACTGACATTTTGCCGTGAAACACAAGTCAATGTGGGAGCCATTTTGCAATTAACATGCTTTATTTAAAAGGCTAATACTTGTAAAATTGCATATGAAACTGGGAAATGTCAGAGGATCATGTGCCAATGGCCAAAACACAGAATGGCAGCTCCCACCCATCTGTTTAAATACAAATATATAGAGAGAAGGAATGTTGGCTAGTGGAGTGGCTGGCAGGCTGATTGGTGAACTGTCTGGAAGGCTGTCTATTGGAATTCCCATGAGAGCAATTATACAGCACTTTCTGTCTTCCCATGTCACCTCTACCTAACACACTCCAAAACACTGACCAATCGCTGCTCGTAGTGGGAACAGCGATTCTTTTTTTTATAATCAAGAGGCACAAAATAAAATGTGCTTCCGTTTTGCGTTCAAGCATGCGTTTTCTCTTTGAAAATAGCGAAAACGCATGCTTAACTGCGAAGCACAGAAATTGCACACGATAGCTCGCATGCACGCTTTGGTGCGTTGTAGTGTGGCCTCAGCCTTACTGTAATTTATTACTAGATTTTTATTCTTCTATAAATCATAAAGTTCTGTCTATGGCATTGAAGATAAATATGTATTTGCTGCATGTATATATAGGGAAATAAGTAACAGGAATGACCTGTATTAATGATGTTGAATTAAGTCTTATTTTGAATATATGGAACATTTTTTAGCTTATGAAAAATATTATTACTATGATGACATATGGTCCTCTCCTGTCAAGATGTGGTCTCCAGACAATAAAAGCCAGGCTTTAACCATTTGCATACTGCTTCATTTTCCCAACACTAAAAAAAGGGGCATAGTTGCTCCCACAACTAACTGATATTTTCTTATTAGAGTCAGTGAAAGGTTTATTGGAATAACAGCAGGTATGGTATGCAAGTATTGTGACTTTGGGTATGGGGAAACATATGAGCTTTTGAAATCTAATAATTTGTTGTTTTGGTTCAATGCATTTTTATTGTATTTCCTGTTTAAATACAGAACAAAAATACCGGAACAAATTACTTTAAGGGCAATTAAGTCAAGCATGCTCTATAATCCCTATGACCCCCCATGTAATTCACCCATACCAGCTGTCATCATATTACAACTAAAGCAAAACAGCACACTGCAATTAATTTGATAATATGGTATTTGATTGACAGCTGGGTTGTAAAATGCTTTAGACTAGATTATAAAGAAATAGGGGACAGATTAACAAAAAAATAGTACAGTGATAGTTGGGAAGAATTATAGTTTTCAGTAATTGATAATTAAAACCAACAATTTATTAAGTATAGATGCCCTTTAAGACATAGAAACAAGACCCGGAGTTCACCCAATGAAAGATTGGAATCAGATTGTTAGTTGTTGCCCTAAAAACAATGGCTTTTCAATGGAGACTTTAGACTTGCACTACTTACCTCCCTGTAAATGCGCTAAAACAAACATGAACGCATCATTCCCCAAAGAGAGAGAATCCAGGGGCCTTTGGATGGTAATCAGTGGTCACAGATTTCTTTAATTGAAACCTAACATTTAGCCCACCCCTGTTTCATGCAGTATGTGCTAACCGAAAGTCTATTGAATTCCAATAATTCGGGCAGCAACATCTGTGACTATTTTGGTGTATAGTGTGAGGCTGCTGCAACCTTCAGATAGGATTGGAAAAACAAAATCTGCTAGGGAGAATAGAAAAAAAATTGCCAATTGAAATGAGTACTTCTTGACATTGAAACGGGGTCAACGAATCATAAAGGAACCCAGGTAAAAGTCTCCAAAGAAAACCTTCAGCAAAACAAGTTTGGGAGAAATTCACAAGCCCCAGATCTATGGTTAAAAATCTATAACAGGAAAGTTGGTAACATACAGATTTAGAATGATACCATATGCACTGAGCAAGCCGCAACACATTTGAGGCACATGACATAACAAGTTAACAATTTAAATTATATGTATATTTGCAATATCCATCAATCACAATCTAATATGTCATTTTTATAGAGCAAAGTATATTAGATTTATATATACATCTCACAGGGCTAGTTTAATTAACTAATAAACATATAATTGTTAATCCTTATTTAATCCTAAAATTGGTATAATTAAATAAATTACACAAATAAAATTACATTATTTGTAAAATATAAACAGTAAAATATGTCTCAGCCTTATAAAGACTACAACAAATACAGTACAGAAACTAATTTAGACTATTGCTAGCACAAAATGCACAGTTAGAAACACAATTCAGCAATGTGCATTACTAAAGGGCAGAGAAATAGATCAATCAGCACTAATTCATAAATATGTTACAGAACCGTTAATTGTGGGGAGTAAAATTTAAGTAGATGTTTGCACTCTTGAATAAGAAGGTTTGGTTTGAGTTTGATTGAAATTAGGTATTGACTGTCCAATTGGATCATAAGATTTAAGTATAACTAGCTCATTGTTATTATTGTGATTGATTAGTTTGGAATCGAAGAATTAAAGGATTTCTGCACATAACACAGAATGGAATATAATGTAAATATAACATTATATTACACAACTCTTTTCAGGTGCACTTGATGTTTCCATTAAAGGGTATGTCCACCCTTAAATCACACTTTTAATATAGGCTTCCCCTGGTCCCCCAGCCCCAACCGCATATTTTTATTTTAGAAAGCTCCCAAACTCTTACTACCTCCTTTCCTCCGCCGCGCTCGGCCCTCTGCTTGCGAGAAATGCAAGCAGAGGGGCGGGACCGGCAGCCGGTCTGTGATTGGCTGAGCTGAGCCAATCACGGACGCGGCTGCCAGCAGCTCACTTCAGCGGAGGAAAGAGGAGAGGTAAGAAGAGTTTGGGGAGCTTTCTTAAAATAAAAATGATGCGGTTGGGGCTGGGGACCAGTGGGAAGCCTATACTAAAAGGGTTAAATGCTAGGGGGAGGGAATCGGGAGGGAGGGGGAGGGAGGGGGAGAAGGCTGCAGTACGCATGGCAAAAATCTACCTGAGGCCAGGTAGGAGCAGAGTCCATATAGGACTCTGCTAGCCTCCTGGTGGGCAGTTTTTGGGACTTTGGGGGGGGACTACAGGAGAACCCTATGGAGCTGGGATGTTAGGTAAGGATTAAACTACACTACATGGTGGGGCCAGTAGTTGGGGGGATTATAGTTTTGGGGGTGGACATGCCCTTTAACCAACCACCTGTATACAGAATATGTATGTTAAGGTCTTCCGGGAAGAACCCCTACGAAACCCCTCTCTGGATGCGGAGTCTAAGTATCTGTCGGTCTTCCCCAGAGCCTCTAATGGTGAGGATGTTGTGTGGCAAGACACCAGGTCGGGGTTACAGATAAAGGCCCGCAAGGGTTAGCCCATGATGTAGAAAACAATGAACAGAGATCGACAAGCCGGAACAGCAGGAGAGGGAAGGTGTATAAATAGCTGAAATGGTGTGGCAGGCTGGCTGATAAGGACACCAAGGCAGAAACTGGAAGTTGGAGCAGACTGGATGATATGGAGACCAAGGCAAGCTTGCGACATGTGCACCCGTGGGGACTCGGGAGGTGCAGGCTCACGCCTCCGCGTGCAGGTAGGAGCAGGATCCTGACAATGTATGTGCCAAAAAGAACATTTTATTTCTTTATTTATATATATTACATTATAACAAGTACATAACTGATTTACTTAGAAAGTCTTGTGCTTAAAGGTTTTCCATGGGATTTCCCAGCCTATAATTGGACCTGTTGCTGGTTTTAATCTGCAGAGGCTGTGCATTAATTATTAAACATATTTATTTTAAACCCAATGCCCTTTTATGCACTTATTTTATTAAAGGGCATGTCCACCCCTTTTAACAACTTCTTTCTGTAGTGTAGGGCTCCCTCCCCCAACCCTAAACGCCTTTCCCCTCTTACCCCCGGCGATGTGTCTCGGCCCTCTGCTTGCATGAAACTGAAAGCAGGGGGCCAGACCGGCAGCCGCGTCCGTGATTGGCCGAGAGGCAGCCAATCACGGACGCAGCTTCCGGCTGTGCAGATCGGCGAGGGAAAGAGGTAATGTAAGTACATTGATAAGTACAGTGTGTGAAACTACTATGACGTTTGGTGTTGGGGGAGGGATCCCTACACTACAGAAAAGGGGTTTTGTGCTAGGGGGAGGGAGAGAGAAACCGGAGGGGGAGGGAGGGGGAGGAGGTCTGCACTGAGCATGACAAACTTCTCCCGGAGGAGAGACAGGAGGCAGTCCTATATGGATTTTGCAGTGCTCCTGCTGGGCAGTTTTTGGGATTTTGCGGGGGGATTACTGGAGAACCATTTGGAGCTGGGATGTGAGGTTACTACACTACAGAGTGGGGCCAGTAGTGGGCCAGTAGTTTTGGGGGTGGACATGCCCTTTAACTATATGCAAAAAAAAATACGGTTTTCTGTATAGGTAGGAAATGTTTAAATGGAATTGTTGTCTCCCAACAAGTTAAGGTTAAATAAAAAGCCTTCGTTATACTTAAATCGCATCTCTGCATACAATTTTTGAGAGTTTCAGCAATATTACTTCTGGAGTACTTCCTGTTTTCAGCAACTTGTAGCATGTGGCCAGTTTGTAGTCATTTCTAGCCATTAATAGGTCCCCCCTCTCAACTTTTTTTTTTTTTTAATGCCTGCGCAGGTACTTTTGTTTCTGATGAAGGGTGATTGCATGCCCCGAAATTCTACGCTTTTTTTGTTTGTTCCACTAAAAAGGAGTTAGATACTGCCTCTAACTTGAAATTGCATTTGTTACAGACTAGCTGTGAATTTGAAGCAGTTAAAGTGCTGTGTGTGCAAATTAAAACAAAGTGAATCAATTGAAGGGAAACACTGCAGGCTTTTATTTAACCCCAAATTTTAGGGGTTTTATTTAAACCCTTGTTCGGAGACCACGGTTTAAGCAAGCAATATTTATGAGTTGTGAGTAAATGGCACGTGCAAATTTTGGCACTGAATATGAACTAGAATATTTAGTATATGTGATTCACATTGAGAAAGATCTGTCCATTTTATGGTATATCATTTGCTAGTGTCTGTGGAAGAGCAAAATATAGCTTGTGCTTCAGATGATGGTTAGGTCAAACCAAACCTTCTTATTCAAGAGTGCAAACATCTACTTAAATTTTACTCACCAACCTTGGAGAAAGGGGTTTTCTAGTTACTGTTGACAGTTTTTCAACTAAGGTCCTGTGTGCATTAGACATTAAAACATTGCCCCTATAAAGGACCCATTCTACAGATGGGCAAAGTTCTGTTATCTCGTGCTGTTGTATTTCTTAAAGGGACAGTTCAGTGGAAATTATCAATATTTGTTAAATTGTTAGTTTGTGTAATGCCTTCTTAGTTAGTCTACATATTTTCTCCCATTTTGAAAAATCAGTTGATTTCATACCCTTTGCTGTTCCCTGCTGTTGACATTAGTGAGCTGCCATTTTAGGTTATAATGGTCCTTCTTCCCAGGATGCACCATTTCCTTGGAATGTTCCTAACAGGAATTTCTACTGATTGGCTGTTGGATGGGTCAAAGATGCTCAGATCTCTACTGAGCAACTGAATCAACCCAGGCACTGGGTCAAGGGCAAGACCACAATGGTCTCTACTAGGGGTCCTGCAAACAGGAAGTCAGTATTTCGGTTGCAGTTATTTATACACAGACAAAATGCTGAATTGGCAGATTAAGGTCATTGGGATGAAAAAATACTGTTCTTTTTTCTGAAAAGCATATGTATTTGCACTGAACTTCCCCTTTATTGTCAAAAATTGGGACAGTCATAGGCAATGTATCACATTGTTTTCCTGTTCATTGCATTTGCAGCAACCACTTAAATCAAATATCTATGTGCAATTTTCCAAATGATTAGGCTCTGTCTGTATCTAATATCATTTGATTATTTCTTTGTACATAATAGAAATGTTGTATTTGTAAGGGATGGAGGTTTTTTTTAACTATTATGTCTGGTACTAAGTATTCCCTGCATTTTCCACTGTATTAATGTATTAGAGCTGGCACTCATGGACTCTTTACCTGGTCTAGTATTAAATTTGGCTGTGCATTCTGGGGCGGTGCTGGAATCCCAGTCAGATAGAAACCTTATTTTCTTTACCTACTTATAAATATTTTAGAATCAGTTTCTAAAAGATTTTAAAGATTTTAAATTTAGCAATTTTAAAGGCTTAAAATTTTATTTTTTTTATTTAACATTAACAGAACATTGAATAAAAATCTTAGGGAAGCCTAATAGCAGCAGAATGTTTCTTTCATGCAGATAAACCCAGCACACACACATTCACAGGCACTGCTCACCCCTTTTTGGCCTCGTGTTGAGACTCGTTGGACTTCTAGAGTTTAAACGTTGGCATGAATTGTACTACCATGAGAAACGTCACCATTCACCTCTAGGAAAATGATTAAAGTAACTATCGGTTTATCCACAATGCCTTGAGATTTGCAAATGTTTCACAATGCACTAAGACAGGCCACGTGCCAAGTTAGTATTTGCTTGGGAGTTGGAGCAGGATTCCAAGGTATCACATTTAATTTTATGAAAGAGAAAATTATTCACTTTATTTACTGGACACAATGCAAGTCTGTCGGAAAGATTTATTTGAAAATTGACATCCTGATCACCAAAAAAATAAATAAAATCCTAAATTTCGTATGAAATGCTGAATGGACTTGATTTGCATTAGATCTGGCTTAAGCAGGTTAACTATTACTGCAGCTATAACAGGAATATGCAACCTCTAAACAATACATCTACAATCTTACACCCAATATGGACATTCCATTTGCACCTTAATAATGGGTATAACAAGTAGAATCTCACCTAAAGTGTCAAGTATGCATGAAAAAAAAGATTCTATTTTTAAATAAAGTTTAATAAAATGGTGAAGCCAAAGAAATTTTAAAAATTTTGCTTCCACAAATGTTTTCTATTACATACATCTACAGTGCCAACACGTTTGCCAGCCTGACAGTTCGCCAACCAATCCACTACCCAGTTTCTCTTCTCTGTATACATTTTTGTTTAAATATAAAAATTACCTTACAGTTCTCTTCAGATGGAGGCATGGCTTTTTGTGTTTTATCTAAATAAGAAAGCACAAGTATTTTCTTACTTCAATATTTGTACTTAAAGGGGAACGGTGGTCTTCATTATTTTAAATGAAAGGCCAGGTTTCTACCTTTAAAACGAACCATCAACCACCTCTCTATGGGCCCTATTTATAAAAGACGGTATCGTTATCGTAAAATACCGATCGTTATCGTAAAATACGACCGGGTTTTTACCGATAACGACTGTTATTTGCCGATAACGACCGTTATTTACAGTACCGGTCGTATTTGCCGATAACGACCGATATTACCGTATACGATATCGCAATAACGGTCGTTATCGGTAAATAACGGTCGTTACGGTAAATAACGGCTTATCGGTAAAAACCGTCGTTATTTTACGATACGATCGGTATTTTACGATAACGATACCGATCTTTTATAAATAGGGCCCATAGAGAGGTGGTTGATGGTTTGTTTTAAAGGTAGAAACCTGGCCTTTCAGGATGGGTCTGCAAGGGGAGGGGCCACCAGACCCACGAGTGGACGGGGTCACAGAGCCGATGCGTGGGAGGGATCATGGGGACCGCGGGTCGTAGTGGCCACTGGACCCGTGAGTGGGCATGGCTACAGTCATGAGTGGGAGGGGCTACAGAAGGCTGCAAGTGAAAGGACCAAGGGGCCAGGATGGGTCTGTAAGGGGAGGGGCCACTGGACCTGCAAGTGGGAGGGACCACAGAGCCAGCAAGTGGGAGGGGCCATGGAACCCATTAGTGGGAGTGGCCACACAAGGCTGCAAGGGAAAGGCTCAAGGGGGCTGCAAAGGAAGGGGCCACATGGCCTACAATTGGGAGGGACCACATGATCCATGAGTGGGCAGGGCCACAAAGCACATGGGGCCACAGAAGGCTGGAAGGGAAAGGCCCAAGGGGAGGGGCCATGGGGGCCCACGAGGAGGAGGAGACACAGGGAAGAGGGGCAGTCACATGGTTTCAGAGCAGGAAGCAGGAAGTGCAGGGGATGCTGCTCCCATATCACACATATAAATGTAAATATTTTTAAAACTGTGTAAAATAAATAATGAAAGTAAATTGCAAAAATCCTCAGGAAAGCAATTCCTTTAAATTACACCCCACCCCCCACACAAAAAAATGACACTAACCTTACCCTGATGTTCCTAAACACTGATATTTAATTGTCAGTTCTCTTCTTTCTATGTTGCCCCCTCCTCCTATAGATGTATAAGCTTGTTATAAGCTCACACATGTGCAGAGGTGTGGGTTCAATCCTTAGCAGTCAAGTATTGGCTGGGACAGCTGTGATTGACTGCTGCACCAGAAAAAAGATGGAAGACTTGCAAACTTCGAACTGAGTATTGATTTTCAGGAATGTTGAGAAATAAATATTGTGTTTGGGGCTGGGGAAGGTAAGTATCCATTTTTACATGGGGAGCTGGACATGGCATAGACATACTGTTCCCCAGAGACTGTACACAATGACAGTATCTCTTATTGAGTGCAAATAAATATCTGAAAACAGTGTTTGTCAAAGTGTAGTTGGAAATGCCATACTGTTTCCCCTAGAAAGTACTTGCACCAACAGTGTGATAATATGCATACATGGGGGGAAGGAAACTGACAGAAGAGTCACCGCATGGCTGCAAGTGCTCCTGTCCACATTAGAATGTTGATTATTTCTTGGGTGTAGTGCGCCTTTAACTGTTATTCTAGATGGTGGGCACCACAGAAATAAGGACTGCACATTTCTAGTCATGCAGAAGGGCTGAGTATAATACTGTATATTAGTGAGGTGAGAAATGTGATCATTTAAGGATACAGAAGTGAGTCTAATTGAATTTCTTTATGTAAACTTCACAAGGGAAGCGATGATTAACTGACAACACAATAAGTGATCAACAGCCATTTGCATAGGTGAAGCAATGAACCGAGATGACAATATCAGAAGCTCAGACAGCTCAGTGGACAAATAAATATAGTATACTTGTCATTGCTACAGGTGTTAGTAATTGTTTGGGACTAATTTGTTCACTTGATTCCATTACTCACGGAACCAGAAATTGCAGAGCCCCGCACTGTATCAGCACCATGGACTATATAGACCTTCACACAGTATAAGGAATATGTACATAACATTCTCTGGGAACTGCAATTACCATTCCTCTCATTCACTGTAACAAAGATGTTTTCTTAGCTTTGTCTGCTCATTGGATTGATATATTGGATGAACAGTCTGGATAAAAGACTAGGCTTTTCTTTCTCTGCTTTTTCTTAAAGTAATGGCAACATATTCAATCCGTCACTCCTCTGGCTCCCTGACAGACAACATTGAGTCCTTGTAGGTTCAAAATAGCGGTCTGGGTTTCGATGAACAAATCCTACTAAATGCCTGTTAGTATGTTTGTGTGTGTGTGTCATTTTCACATAATGCTTATTAATCAGAACGTTATCCAGTAGAGTTTGCGTTTTGTTTTACTAATAAATGAAATAAACTAATATATAATTTAAAGGAAATTACATTATTGTTTAGAGTGCTATAGAGAGTGATATTTATTTTATTGTCAAAAAAATCTTTAAAGGGTCATGTCTACTTCTAAACTTATCAAAGACGTTTCTAACTTTACTTACATACCCCAATCCCTTACTGCTGCTGTCTACTCTCCTTTGCAGCTTCCTGGTCTTGCCATAAGGCAAAGCTATGACGCTTAAGAGATGACGAGCCATACCTGAAGCTGCCTCCTCTGCTGCTGTACAGCATGTAAACTACACATTCAGCAACTGAGGAAGTATCTTCCAGCTGGCATGGCATTGTGGTCTGTAAGTAATATGAGAAGCAACTTTGGTAAAGGTAAGTAGAGCGAAAGGTAGGTTTGGGGGGGTCCATAAGTAGCTACATTTTCTTCCAGAGTGTAGACACTCCATTTAATTACTTGGACTAAAGCCTGGGATCAATTGCCACTGATTTTAAGTGACAATTAAGTAGGATATATTAATAGCCAACAAAAAAACAACCTTTAGCTTCGAAAAAAAATGTAGCAGCCTCAGTAAATCTCACTGAATGTTTATTAAACAGATCTTCAAACAGACGGAAATATCAACCAGGTTCTACATATAAAATCCTTGTTTGTGCAATTATAATACATTATACTTACTACACATTGATGGGGTTAGCTTATTCCCAGGATTTATCAAAAGATTTACTGAAACTTCTGGGAAATCTTTTTCTCTCTGGGGTCTTTTCCTAAGTAATTTAAGTGGATTTCTATTAAACCATCCATTACATGTTTTTTTATGGGTTTTTGTAGTCAACGGTTCTGAACACCCCTTGAATTGTAGACAAATGGGTGGCTGTAATTAATCATATTCTTGCTGTCTTTTCAAAAAGATTTTCCAGATAAAATAATAACATGGTCACTGTTTTATTGGAGAGAATGAAAAGCTTAATACAGGATCTTTCAACATTTGATACTTAAGAAACTGTTTTTGTACAATGGTTTGGTTTGCCATGTGTTCGCATTAAAACCTTTTAAAACAAATCTCTTAAAAAATCAGCATGCTGAAAGGCTGGTCAGTATAAAGATTAGAAACAGGATGCAGGCTGCAATATGGATACCACATGCATTTAATGAACTGGTACCTAGCATTGTAACATAAAGATTGCACGTGTTTGGTTTTAAAGAGAAACCCAAGATTGTCAATGAAAGTTAGAATAATGAAACATATTTAATCATCATCTACCACAAAGCTGTCAGAAAAAGGTTGCAGGCAAATAATTGCCGTAAGTTACCCATACATAGGTGTTCTGGAGAACAATGACTTTACGATTGACGCAGATAAGAACCGCTGTTCTATTAGACATTAAAGTTGATTGAGGATTCATCTATTCAAATGTCCAAATTGGCTTTCAAATATAACAAGTGTATAGCCACGTCATTCATGTTTTGTTAATGAATTGGGTTCATAAAGATATATATATATATATATATATATATATATCATTCTCCTCACATCAGGGCACTCACAGGGCTTCCCACATCACCTAAAAAGTGGATGAACTAGGATCAATGCATTTCAGCCATTATTGTGGCCATCAGGACGTCCACAATAATGATCTTGATGATGGCCACAATAATGAACCTGATGACGGCCACAATAATGATCCTGATGACGGGCACAATAATGATCCTGATGACGGCCACTGGTCTCCCATCCAGGTGCTAACCAGGCCTGAGCCTGCTTAGCTTCTTAGATCAGACAAGATCGGATGCTTTTACGTTGGTTTGGCCGTTGGCCATATGACATGCCCTCTAGGTTAATTTCAAGCCATCCAGGGACTCTAACCCACTCCCTGCCTGCCAGTCGAGCGAGGCAGAACTAAAGGCCAATGACACCTGGAATTTCCAGGTGGTCTCCCATCCACCTGGCGTTCGGGGCTAAGTGCACTCTGGGTGGCTGTGGCTAGCCGCATACCATCATTGTAAGTACCTGGGAGCCTTCTTCACCTATCGGCTTAGGCTGGGAGCACACTGGGAGCTGTGATTGGCCCCCAGCCTCCATGGGGGCCGCAGGGAGCCTTCTGCCTTACGGGCAGTACTTGTCCGAAGTCAGGGCACGCTGGAGCCCCTGGCCAAAAGCCTGCCAGTCGAGCGAGGCAGGACTAAAGGCCAATGACACCTGGTATTTCCTGGTGGTCTCCCATCCAAGTGCTAACCAGGCCTGAGCCTGCTTAGCTTCTGAGATCAGACAAGATCGGATGCTTTTACGTTGGCCATATGACATACCCTCTAGGTTAATTTCAAGCCATCCAGGGACTCTAACCCACTCCCTGGGATTCTCAAGCCAGATATGCCACTCACTCACCAGTCAAGGGCATTTGGGCTTCTCTAACCTCCAGCCACAAGGGGCTCTTACTCCCCCTCCAACCATTGGGCTTTGGGGTCCAAGGAAGCCTTTCTGATCTCGGGGCTGGGGGAACCCTGGGTGGCTGCGTTTAGCCCCCAACCTCTATAGAGGTCCTTGGGAGCCTCCACATCTGGCATTCGGGGCTGAGTGCACTCTGGGTGGCTGTGGCTAGCCGCATACCATCATTGGAAGTACCTGGGAGCCTTCTTCACCTATCGGCTTAGGCTGAGAGCACCCTGGGAGCTGTGATTGGCCCCCAGCCTCCATGGGGGCCCCAGGAAGCCTTCTGCCTTACGAGCAGTACTTGTCCGAAGTCAGGGCACGCTGGAGCCCCTGGCCTTCGAGCGAGGCTTATCTAAAGGCCAATGACGCCTGGTATTTCCAGGTGGTCTCCCATCCACCTGGCATTCGGGGCTGGGATCAGACAAGATCGGATGCTTTTACGTTGGTTTGGCCGTTGGCCATATGACATACCCTCTGGGTTAATTTCAAGCCATCCAGGGACTCTAACCCACTCCCTGGGATTCTCAAGCCAGATATGCCACTCACCCATCAGTCACGGGCATTTGGGCTTCTCTTACCTACAGCCATAAAGGGCTCTTACTCCCCCTCCAACCATTGGGACTGGAGGTCCCAGGAGGCCTTCCTTAACTTGGGGCTGGGGGCACCCTGGGTGCCTGCGGTTAGCCCCCAACCTCTATAGAGGTCCTGGGGAGCCTCCACACCTGGCGTTCGGGGCTGAGTGCACTCTGGGTGGCTGTGGCTAGCCGCATACCATCATTGGAAGTACCTGGGAGCCTTCTTCACCTATCGGCTTAGGCTGGGAGCACCCTGGGAGCTGTGATTGGCCCCCAGCCTCCGTGGGGGTCCCAGGGAGCCTTCTGCCTTACGGGCAGTACTTGTCCGAAGTGAGGGCACGCTGGAGCCCCTGGCCAAAAGCCTGCCAGTCGAGCGAGGCAGAACTAAAGGCCAATGACACCTGGTATTTCCTGGTGGTCTCCCATCCAAGTGCTAACCAGGCCTGAGCCTGCTTAGCTTCCGAGATAAGACAAGATCGGATGCGTTTACGAGTACCTGGGAGCCTTCTTCACCTATTGGCTTAGGCTGGGGGCACCCTGGGAGCTGTCATTGGCCCCCAGCCT
>JAACNH010003400.1:9034-21135 GCA_019447015.1 Hymenochirus boettgeri
ATAAAATGTCCCCAATAGTATAAATAACAAAGACATAAAATAAAATACCCCACATAGTAGAAATGACAAGCACACATCCCCATATAACAAAAACTACCCCATAGTATAAATGACACACACTACCCCATATAATAAAATTTCCCACATAGTATAAATGGCACACACACACCCATGTAATAAAATGCTCCCCATACAAGTTTGCCCATAGGAAGTGTGTCTGATATATACAAGTTATCCCCAGTGAGTGTTCCTCACTGCCCACGGGCCCTCCGTAGAAGAGGGGGGGGGAGAGAGTCCCTGGTACCATATTGGTGGGGACCAGAGTGTGGTGCAGGGCGATGTGCTTCCTAGGGGGGTGTTTGCCATCTAACAGCAAAACGTCGTCGTGTCTGCAGAGGCGACGCTCCTAAGATGTCAGCCTCACGCTGGAAGGCCCGTCTAGCCGAGGGAAGGGGGTCCCAGCGTCAGTTTCCTCTCTACCTCTAATCAGTCCAATAGAAGAATAATGCATCGACAACGGAAAGTTAATTTTGAAAGTCATATAATGGGTAATCTGGAGGGTTGAAACTCCGGCAGATTGGAACCAGGGGCTTGGATAAGTTTGTTCAAACAACACTATAAATCAACTTGTTGCTTGACCTGTTAGTTCTGTACCCAACTGGCTGGGAGGACAGTCATGGGGCTCGATGTTCTTCATTGCGCCGAGCTTTGTAGCATGCAGTGTTAGACTTACTGAATCTTTTTCCCTCTGCACACAATTCATTAGTCAGAAAGAGTCCCTCGGTCCACTGTGGAGGGTGTCTTGCTGCGGTGCATGGGTGCTGCTGGTCCTGACTCTGCTGCTGTCGTTGGGGTGGACTCGGACAGGTGCTGTTGGGTAGTGGGGGGGGTCACCCGTTAAAAAAGCGGGAGCTTTTAATGACTCAGAACTGTCGTCTAGGCACACTTATTGCCCATTGCCATGCATATGGGGGGACTTACTGCCCACAGGCCCTATGTAGAGGGGGGGCATGCTGCCCACACTTACTGCCCACAGCCATGCTTAGGGGGGGGGACTACTGCCCCAGGGCCCTATGTAGAGGGGGGCATGCTGCCCACACTTATTGCCCACGGTCCATGCGTTGGGGGACTTACTGAATACAGGCCCTATGTAGGGGGGCATGCTGCCCCACTTACTGCCCCGGTCAATGCGTTATGGGGGACTTACTGCCCACAGGCCCTATGTAGAGGGGAGGTATGCTGCCCCACTTAGTGTCCACGTTTATGCGTATGGGGGGACTTACTGCCCACAGGCCTGCAAATGGGGGGGCTTACTGTCCAAAGGGCCTGGATATGGGGCAGAGTTTCGGGGTGTCTCTAGGGTTTTTGCCCATGAGCAAAACTGTTTCTGCAGCCTCTATGCGGCCACGCTGCCGCCTCGGCCAGCTTCAGTTTAAAATAAAATATTCCACATAGTATAAATGACAAACACACACACACCCATATAACAAAATCTCCCCCATAGTATAAATGACACACACTCCCCCATATAATAAAATATCCCACATAGTATAAATGACACGCACACACCCATGTACTAAAATGCTCCCCATACAAGTTTGCCCATATAAAGTGTGAATGGTGCATAAAATGTATCCCCAGTGAGTGTTCCTAGCACATACAAGTTTGCTCCCAGTGAGTGTAAATGGTGGATCAGACACCTCGCTCAAAATCCACCAATAAAAACATGGGACATTCACAACCTCTAATGTAACACATGGTAGCCAATTTGCCCAGACTTGCTAGGCAATATAGCGCTAAGTCTGATTAGCGATATATAGTCCGGATACGAGGGTTACACAAAAATCATCTGCGCATCCACGCTCTCGATTCAATATCGCGTTTGCGCTGGTTTTAGCGCAGGATTTTAATACCAGCAAATAGCTGGCTTAAAATCCCGTAGTGGGTAAATCCCACATCCGCGAACGCGATATTGAACCGTGATCAGGACTTTTACCCAGAGAGATAGCCTCTGGGTAAATGAGCCTGATGGCATTTCTTGAAGGAAAACTCACATTACCTTTAACATTAAAAATTAAATACGATCATTTGAAACGCACGGTTTCCTGAGTCAAAGCGAGTTGTCTGGCCAGCTTCAGTTTTCCTCTCCATCTCTCCAGTCCATATAGAAATAATCATCACGAGGAAAGTTAAGTTTTCAAAGTCATATAATGGTAATCCGAAAGGTTGAAATCCTGCAGATTGGAATCCAGGGGTTGGGATCGATATGGCAATCAACCAACAACCTTCAAGTGAGTTCAGCAACGGGGTTGGGGTCCGATCTGGCGAATCAACCAAAACCCTACAGGTGTGTTCGGCCTGGGGTTGGGATCCGATTCTAGCGAATCAACCAACAACCTTCAGTTGCGTTTGGCCCGGGGGTTGGGATCCGATCTGACGAATCAACCAACACCTTCAAGTGCTTCAGTAGGGGTTGGGATCCGATCTAGCGAATCAACCCACACCCCAGTGCGTTCAAAAGGGGGTTGGTTCATCCCCATATAAAAAATGCTCCTTATAGTATACATACACACACACACACACACCCAAAATAAAATATCCCCATAGTATAATGATGCACACACCCATATAATTAAAATGTCCCCCATAGTATATATGACACTTCTACCCATATAATGAAATGTCCCCCATAGCAAATAATCCCCCCACCCATATAAAGAAAAGTATAAATGAAAATACCCCTAAATAAATGCCCCCCATATTATAAATGACACACCCCCATATAATAATATGTCCCCCAATAGTAAATGACACACACCTCCATATAATAAATTGTCCACCATAGTATAAATGACACACAAAGTATAAATGAAAATACCTCATATAATAAAATGTCCCCAATAGTATAAATAACAAAGACATAAAATAAAAATACCCACATAGTAGAAATGACAAGCACACACCCCCATATAACAAAAACTACCCATAGTATAAATGACTCACACTACCCCATATAATAAAATTTCCACATAGTATAAATGACACCCACACACCATGTAATAAAATGCTCCCCATACAAGTTTGCCCATAGGAAGTGTGTCTGATCATACAAGTTATCCCCCGTGAGTGTTCCTCACTGCCCACGGGCCCTATGTAGAGGAGGGGGGGATGCTGCCCACACTTACTGCACGGTCCAGGTATGGGGGAGACTTACTGCCCACGGCCCTATGTAGAGGGGGGGCATCTGCCCACAGTCATGCGTATGGGGGGGACTACTGCCCACGCCCTATGTAGAGGGGGGGATGCTGCCTACACTTACTGCCCACGTCCATGCGTATGGGGGACTACTGCCCATGGCCTATGTAGAGGGGGGATGCTGCCCACACTTATGCCCCAGGTCCATGCGTATGGGGGGACTTACTGCCCACAGGCCCATGTAGAGGGGGGGCATGCTGCCCACACTTACTGCCCACAGTCCATGGTATGGGGGACTTACTGCCACGGGCCCTATGTAGAGGGGGGGCATGCTGCCCACACTTACTGCCCACGGTCCATGCGTATGGGGGGACTTTGATACAGGCCCTATGTAGAGGGGGGCATTTGCCCACACTTACTGCCCACGGTCATGCGTATGGGGACACTGCCCACAGGCCCTATGTAGAGGGGGCATGCTGCCCACACTTACTCCAGGTCATGCGTATGGGGGGACTTACTGCCCAGGCCCTATGTAGAGGGGGCATGCTGCCACCACTTACTGCCACAGTCCATGCGTATACTCCACAGGCCCTATGGGGGGGGACTGCGCTTGGGGGGACTACGCCCACGGCCCTATGTAGGGGGGGCATGCGCCCACACTTATGCCCACGGTCCATGCGTATGGGGGGACTTACTGCCCACGGGCCCTATGTAGAGGGGGGATGCTGCCACACTTATGCCCAGTCCATGCATATGGGGGGACTTACTGCCCACGGCCCTATGTAGAGGGGGGGCATGCTGCCCAAACTTGCCCACGTCCATGCGTATGGGGGGGACTTACTGCCCACGGGCCCTATGTAGAGGGGGGGCATGCTGCCCACACTTATGCCCACGGTCCATGGTAGGGGGGGACTTACTGACGGCCCTATGTAGAGGGGAGGCATGCTGCCCACCATTACTGCCCACGGTCAGCCTATGGGGGGACTTACTGCCCACGGCCCTATGTAGAGGGGGGATGCTGCCCACCACTTTGCCCACGGTTATGCGTGGGGGGGACTTATGCCACACGGCCCTGCAAATGGGGGGGCTTACTGTCCAAAGGGCCCTGCATATGGGGGTGGAGTTCAGGGGTGTCTCTAGGGTTTTTGCCATCTGAGCAAAACTGTATCTGCAGCCTCTATGCGGCCACACGCTGACCGCCTCGGCCAGCTTTCAGTTCCTCTCTACCTCTAATCAGTCCATATAGAAATAATCATCACAAGGGAAGTTAAGTTTGAAAGTCATATAATGGTAACTGGAGGGTTGAAATCCTGCGATTGGAATCCAGGGGCTTGGATAGTTTGTTAATCCAAACATCTATAAATCAACTTGTTGCTTGACGCTGTTAGTTCTGTTACCCAACTGAGCTGGGTAAGGACAGTCATGGGCTCGATGTTCTTCATGCCCAGCTTTGTAGCATGCAGTGTGACTTACTGAATCTTCCCTCTGCACACAATTCTTAGTCAGAAGAGTCCTCTCCACGTGGTAGGTGTCTGCTGCAGTTGCAGGTGCTGCTGGTCCTGCTGGCTGGCTGTTGGTACTCCACGGTGTGTTGTAGTAGGTCACCTTAAAAGGCGGGCGTTAATGAAGCAGAACTGTCTCTAGGTCCAGATTCACTGGCACATACAAATTTGCCTCAAGTGAATGTGACTGGTATATTCAGTTTTCTCCCAATTAGGGGTGTGCATCCAGTGTCTCTTGTTAGGATTATCAAATGTAGCAGAACTAAAACTCCCAAGAGCCACTAAAATCTCCTAAAAGTAACAAGAATAGGTATCATACCGTATCTCTCATTATGCAAACCAAATATTGTTTTCGCATATAAATATTTCCTGCTAAAAATATTGTGTCCCCCCCATGCAGGTGCTAGTGGAACATTCCAACGGACACTGAAATCACTCAGCCACATGATGTCACCAACTGCCATTTCCATACCTTACTATAAAGAATAGACCCATGATATTTCTATTTATTCAAACTGATGCACATTTGGAAAAGAAAATTCCTGCCCAGCTGTGGTGTTTTACTACAGGACTATAGTGTTATTACTATGTAAACAGCGCAATATAAATTTGTATGTAAAACATGGAAAAGTGAAATGGCTGTTACAATTCATGACACCAATATTTTCCAGATCTCTGTCCCTCTCAATACACATCAGGGTTCTGTCACCTAGTATGAGAACCCGATTACCACACACAGAGCTTTCCTGATCTACATTAGGATAGAAGCATTAAATACACATTTCCAGTTAAAAAACTGGCCTGTACATGGCCCATAAGATGGGTCCATCAATGTACCTCCACAGATAGACATAATAATAAATAAATCAAACCGTAATCCCATGATTTCTACCTATAAACATTTTCTCAATGTGATTTATCTGTCTATATTATTATTTTACATTATTTAGAAGAGTGAAAGTGGGAGCTGCACTCACCTTGAGTCTAAGTCAAAATGAAATATTTGATAAATGTTTGTGTGATGTCATTCAAAGCAACTTAATATTAATGAGATCATGTTTTCAGCCAATCACAGACAAGTTGATATAAAACCTGGCTCTCTGGCAAATGTCCTATAAATGTGATATAAACACACCCAACAATCAATAATTGTAAGTCCTGCGTTGACTAGCATGGTTAAAACCCACATCATTTCACATGTATATAAGAGGGTGAAAACACTTTCTAAAGAAAAGGGTCATTTATAAGGGAAAATTAGCAAGCTTTTTATATATATCCTATTATAATAAATGCAAGTGTGGTCCCTGGTCCGTGTGTTGGGTGTCCTGAGCAGGAGGTTTCTGACTCACTGTAAGAAGCAGAGCAGAGCTTACGTCACAATCTCACACAGGCTACAGCTAACGGGACTCTCACTCTGACTCCTCCCCCCTCCCAGTAACCACGTCTCGCAGAGATTTGGGCGGAGCGGTTCTGGGTCCTGGTAGCAATGGGGAGGAGATGCAAGATCCAGACATCACATCCTGAGATTCCTGACTGGAACTTCACAACACAGTGAGTGTTAAAAAAAAAGTTTACTGAAGGAGATCTTGCTGGGTGGGAAGGAGAGGTGGGGACAGATGACACTGCTGTAATATCATGTACTCTCATCTCCTGGGTCTGGGACAGAGGGTGGTGTGACCTGGGTCTGGGACAGAGTGAGGGAACCTGGGTCTGGGACAGAGGGGGCCTGGGTCTGGGGCAGAGGAGGGGCCTGGGTCTGGGACAGACATATACGAAAATATATTCCAAACACTCAAAAAGAACTACAAAAAAAAAAAAGGAAAATAGAAAGATGCACCACTACAAGGAGCTTGTCCGATCTTTTGGAAAGCCTCACGGATCAAGAAGTATGGAGAACCAGCAGTGCTCAAAGTAATCTGGGCGTAACTAAAAGAGCGCCAGGGGGAGGACCTAGCAGTTTAGGTTCTCACCCTGGGTACAAAGCTTAGATAGAAGAAGAGGAGTGGGGAGGGCTAAGTATATTTCCTTTAATAATCAAGGCTTTACCTTTATTTCTTCTTGAAATGTATCGGTCCATCTCTCATTAAAGGAACTTGTTACTTTGCAAATTCTAGAAAATCTGGAAAAGAAAAAAAAAAAAAAACATTCCATGGTTATTCACAAGAGACAGTCGGAAACACTATGATTGGTTCACAGGCAATTTTACCAAAAATGAAAACATACATAATAAAGCTATTACCATATAGGTACATGTATACATTTATAAAAGGAGGTAATAACTTTTATTTAATGAAGGGATTACACTATATCAAAGTATATTTACTATATAAATGACCAGCGTCTGTAATAAAATTTCTTTAATCTGATCTATGGTATGGAAGGTAACCTCACATCACAGTAATAACAGGTCTAAAACCCATTACCAAGCATTGGGATTAAGATGCAGCTGGAGGCGAAGCAATAACTTCACATTTGTGAGAATCTAGGAACATATACATAAATGGCCATTAGGGGTGGTGCATCCAGTGTCTTGTTAGGATTATCAATGTATCAGAACTAAACTCCCAATAGCCACTAAAATCTCCTAAAGTAACAAGAATAGGTTACATACCGTATCTCTCATTATGCACCCAAATTGTTTTTCAGAATAAATCATTTCAACTGCTAAAAATATTGTGTCCCCCCCATGAGGTTGCTAGTGGAACATTCCAACTGACACTGAAATCACTCAGCCACATGATGTCACCAACTGCCATTTCCATACCTTACTAAAGAATAGAACCCTGATATTTTCTATTATTCAACGATGCACATTTGGAAAAGAAAAAATTCCTGCCCAGCGTGTGTTTTTACTACGGAAATATAGGGTATTACTATGTAAATAGCACAATATAACAATTTGTATTGTAAACATGGAAAAGTGAAATGGCTGTTACAATTCATTGACTAACAATATTTCCAGATTCTGTCCCTCTCAATACACATCAGGGTGGTCCTGTCACCTGTATGAGAACCCGATAACACACAGAGCTTTCCTGATCTACATTAGGGATAGAAGCATAAATACACATTCCAGTTAACAAACTGACCTGTACAGGCCCATAAATGGGTCCATCAATGTACCCAACACAGGATTAGACATAATAATAAAAAATCAAACCTATCCCCATAATTTTTACCTATAAACATTCTCTCAATGTGATTTATCTGTCTATATTATTATTTTACATTATTAGAAGAGTAAAGTGGGAGCTGCACTCACCTTGAAAGTCTAAAGTCAAAATGAAATATTTGATAATGTTTGTGTGATGTCATTCAAAGCAACTTAATATTAATGAGATCATTGTCTTCAGACCAATCACAGACAAGATTGAATAAACCTGCTCTCTGGCAAATGTCCTATAAATGTGATAAACACCCATACAATCAAATTGTAAGTCCTGCGTTGACTAGCAATGGTAAAAGCCACACAATCATTTCCCCTTATATAAGAGGGTAAAAACACTTTCTAAAGAAAAGGGTCATATTAAAGGGAAATTAGCAAGCTTTTTATTATATCCGATATAATAAAATGCAAGTGTGCGTCCCGTGTCCGTGTGTGTGTGTCCTGAGCAGGAGGTTTCTGACTCACTGTAAGAAGCAGAGCAGAGCTTACGTCCAATCTCACACGGACTACAGCTACGGGACCAGGGCCTGCGCCATCTAGGTGTGTTACAGGTGATACTTCGGTTACCGGGCCCGACGAGGCGTCTGGGCCGGGAGAGGTCACTAAATGTGGGGCCGGGCCTGCGGGCCCAGCTTTGTTAAACTTTGTTGCAGCTGCCGCGAGCACGTCCGGCGTGATGCAAACTTAGTGTGAGACCTTTTCAAGGACATGGCTCCTCCTTCTTTTTCCTCCTCCACTTCAAGGACAAGGGTGGGGGGGAGGTGGAGGTAGGATTCGGAAGAGAGGAGAGCTCAGGCCGCCATCAGGGGTACAGGTGATACTTCGTTTACCGGTCCCGAGAGGCTTCTGGGGGCCCGGAGAGGGAGCTACTAAATGTGGGGCGGGGGCACCTGCGGGCCGACGCTTTGTGTTAAACTGTTTGCAGCTGCCCGCGCGCACCGTCCGGCGTTGTTGCAAAACTGAGTTGAAGACTAGTTTAAGAACTGGGCTTCCTCCTCTTTTTCTCCTACCATTCAGGACACGGGGGAGGTGGAGGTTAGGATCGGAAGGAGGAGGAAGCTGACTACCGAATCCCCACGACTTTCCTTTCCAAGTCTCTCCTCTGCACTGCTGCGGCGAGGTAAGCCTGACGTCACAGCGCGCACAAGTAAGGACAGGGCTGGCTGCCTAGGACGCCGTAGGCGTGCGGCAAGCGGCCACACTCTGAGTCTCTGTCTCTGAGTCTGCTACCTGACCTATGAGAGTCACTAGTGAGGCTCTCTGGACTATCTCTGGAGGACTCTTAATACATACACTGATGACTGAGTGCAGTCTCATACGATTAGATAGATAGATAGATTATAAGATAGATAGGAAGAGTTGATAGTAGTAGTAGATGATAGTCATAATTAGATAGATATAGTTAGAATAGTAGATAAAGACTAGAGTGAGATAGACAGAGTAGATCGAGTATAACGTAGAGATGAAGAGATAGATAGCAGGAGTTAGATAGATAGAATATCGATAAGATAGATGATCTTAGATAGATAGATAGAGTTTGATAGATAGATGACGTTTGTACGATGATAGATCGAGTCCTCGCTCTAGTTAGCTCGATCGTAGATAGATAGATAGAGCTAGATGATCTTCGACGAGTTAGTCGCATTCGCTCCTGCGTTAGTAGACTAGATAATCTGGTAGCTCGATACGAGATACCTAGCAGTTTGATGCTGATAGCAGTTCGTTCCGATAAGTCGTTAGATAGGAAGATAAGGGTGTTAATAGATGATAATATTAGATAGTCAGAGTACGTTAGAGAGATATCTCTAATCGATGCATCAGCTTATCGATGTAATGATGAGATCGAGGTTAGATGAGCAGCGTTAGCTAGACTAGATAGCTAGCGAGATGATAGATAGATAGATAGCAGCGATGTAGATAGATCGCAGAGTGTCAAGGTAGATAGATAGATAGCGAGTTGATGAAGATCGATAGGCAGAGTTATGATGATAGATAGCAGAGTAGTGATATATGCACATAGAGGATGTAGATAGCAACATAGGTCATGATAGATAGATAGCACATAGCGAGTTTAGATAGATAGTCGCACATAGCATTAAGACGTTAGATTAGATAGCAGAGGTAATAGCACGATATCAAGAGTTAGATATATAGATAGCAATAGATAGTATAATTAGCAGAGTAATAGAAATAGCAGAGTTAATATATATGATTAGATAGATAGATCAGCAGTTGTATAGATAGATAGCAAGTTAGATTAGATAGAGAGTTAGTAAGAAGCAGAGTTAGATAGTAGTTAGATAGCAGAGTAGATTAGATAGATAGCAGAGGTTAGATAGATAGATAGCAGAAGGATGATGTAGCAGAGTAGAATAGATGAGATGTTAAGATAGATAGCAAGTTTACCGAGTAGATAGATAGCACGAGTGTTAGATAATAGCCAGAGTAATTAGCAGAGATATAGCAGAGGTTTAGATAGAGCAATTAGATAGCAGCCGTTAGATGATAGCATAGTTGATTAGGAGAGTTAGATAGATAGCAGAGTTAGATAATAGATAGGCAGAGTTAGATAATAGATAGCAGATTTAGATAGATAGAATAGCAGAGATATAGATAGCAGAGTTATAGATTAGATAAGCATTAGAGTTAGAAGATAGCGATTTGATAGATAGATAGCAGAAGTTAGTAGCCAGAGTTAGATAGAATAGCAGGTAGATTAGCAGAGTTTAGATAGTAAGACAGTAGACAGAGTAGTAGACTAGATAGAAATAGCAAGAGGTAATGACAGATGAGAGTAGATGAGATAGATAGCAGAGTTAGTAGAATAACGAAGTAGAATAGATAGAGCAGAGTAGTTAGATAGATAGTAACGAATAGATAGATACAGAGTAGATATCAGTAGTTTAGATTAGCAGAGTTAGATAGATAGTGAATCGAGTTTAGATAAGAGAGATAGCAGAGTATAAGTGTAAGAGTAGATAGATAGCAAGGTAATAGATATGCAGTAGATAATAGATAGAGCAGAGTTTAGATAGATAGATAGATAGATAGCAGAGTTGAGATAGTAGATAGAAGTAGATCGAGAAGATAGATAGATCGAGTAGATAGATATATAGCAGAGTTAGAGATAGATAGAAGCAGTAGCAGAGTAGATGATAGCATAGCATTAGAATAGATAGCCAGTTAGAAGTAATAGATAATAGATGATCAGAGGTGATAGATAGATGATGCAGAGAGATATCGACAGATCCTTCAGAGTTAGACAGATAGCAGATAGCATCAGAGTTAGACAGAGTTACAAGATAGATAGATAGCCAGAGTTGACAGAATCAGACTAGACGAGTAGACGAGCCTAGCAGAGTAGACAATAAGCAGATGATGTTAAATAATATCCAGAGTAGGCTAGTATGATAGATTAAGACCATAGAATACAGAAAGAAGAGGAACATTTAAGATAACACAGATTATAGATAATGTATCAAAGAGGGCAAAGGAGAAGGCAGAGCGGTCCAATGTAGAAGGTACAAGAACGTTCACTGGCCAAAGGGTTTGGCTGGCAAGCATCTGACTAAACCTGAACAACACACATTAAGTGTTGTAAAATCACCACCTAATTGCTACCAGTAATATAATGAAATTGGCCCGTTTAACGCATTGCCTTGGGTATTAATTTGTGGTCTCGGCCCCTCCTCCAACTCTCTGACTCCCTATTCTGTCTGCTCTATTCCCCACGCTGTCCATGTTTTAGGTCGTTGTATCATCTATGGGCTGCCTGTGTCTATGTTTGGTGGTCTGTCCTGTATGTGTCCCTTTTTGGCTCTCTATTAAGTAAATATGGTGTGGCCTAATTGGGCAGAGAAAGGGACGTGGCCCCTAATATCCTCATTTAGTAAGGGGGTGGGTATCGGTTGTGCGGACGGTTGGTGCCAATGCAGGGCAGGCCTGGGCAGGTATTATGTGTGGGGAGGTCTGTAATTAATAGGGGGGGTTGTGCCGCGTGGCCGGTCTGGGGCCAAGAATTTACCTCTATGGGGCACTGAAAATTATGATGGCGGCCCGTTACGGTACTATCACTATGAGATCTACCTCCCTACCAGCTACCAAAACTCCTATACCTATTTCGAACTTTACCAATAAATGTCAAAAAAACGAGATCTAAACCCTCTACAAGCTAAAATAAGAGCTAAAAAGTTGCAATGTTTGCAGACGACACCTTATTATATATGACGGAACCAGAA
>JAACNH010003401.1:0-29391 GCA_019447015.1 Hymenochirus boettgeri
CAATATATACAGCTATCAGAGTATTTAACTATATACGAGTATCACAGTGTATATACTGGTAATATACACTATCTACAGCTATAAGAGTATACTGTACACAATATATACGCTTCAGAGTATTTAACTTTACGAGTATCACCAGTGGTATAAAAATTTAACTGGTAATATACACTATCTAAGCTATAAGATTATACGTACACATATATACAGCTCTCGAAGTATTTAACTAGATCGAGTATCACAGTGTAGATACTGGTAATATACCTCGTCTACAGTCTATAAAGAAAAGTATACTGTACACAATATATACAGCTATCAGATAATTTAACTATATAACACGCGTATACAGTGTATATACTGGTAATCTCCATCCATATCTACCGCTATAATAGTTACTGTCACAATATATCAGCTTATCAGAGTATTTAACTATATACGAGTATCACACACAGTGTATATACTGGTATATACACTATCTACAGCTATAATAGTATACTTACACAATATATACAGGGCTATCAGAGGTATTTCAACTATATACTAGTATCACAGCGTAGATACTGGTAAATACACTATCTACAGCTATAATAGTATACTGTCCACAATAATACTCCTACCCAGAGTATTTAACTATATAACATGTATCCGGTGTATAATACTGGTATATACAACTAATCTACAGCTATAAAGAGTATCCTGTACCACCATATATACAGCTATCAGAGTATTTAACTATATCCGATATCACGTGTATATCCTGGTAATATTCCACTATCTACAGCTGTAAGAAGTATACTGTACACATATATACAGCTATCAGATATTTACCTATATACGAGTATCACGTGTAATCATACTGGTAATCCACATCCTACAGCTATAGAGTATACTGTACACAATATATAACAGCTAATCGAGTATTAACTATATACGAGTATCACAATCGTATATACTGGTAATATACACTTCTATTACAAGCGCTAATAGTATACTGTACACCATATATACAGATATCCGAGTATTTAACTATCTACAGTAGCACAGTGTAGATACTGGTAATATTACACTATCTACAGCTATAGATATACTGTACACAATCTTATACAGCTATCAGAGTAATTAAACATATACCAAAGTATCACGGTGTAATATACTGTATTCCACTATCTACAACTATAAGAGTACTTTACACAATATATAACAGATTATCAGAGTATTTTAACTATATACATTATCACAATTATATAAACTGTAATATCCCCTATCGACTGCTATAATATGTCTGTACACAATATATACAGCTATCAGATATTTTCACTATATACGGGTATAAGGTATAACTGGTAATATACACTAGCTACACTATAAGAGTATACTGTACACAATATATATTGCTATAGATTATTTTATTATGTATGGGTATCATGTGTAATATGGGGTAATATAGCACTGTAAAAAATGCTATTATAGTATACCTGTACACATTATTATTGCTAAAATCAGAGTAATTTAAGTAATATACGGATTCACAGCGTATATACTGGTAATATAACACTACGTACAGCTATAAGAGTATACTGGTAACACAATATATATTGCTATTAGATTAATAATTATGTACTGTGATCAGTGCGTATACTGGTATATACACTGTAAAACCCTATTAGAGTATACTGTACACATTATATACTGCTAATCAGGTACAGTATATTTTAGTATATTGGGTAATCACAGTGTACTAAACTGGTATAGACACTCTATACTGCATAACAGTATAAACTGTACCACAATATACCTTTCAGAGTATGTCAAGTATCCTATGTTAAAGCTATTTATTTTATGGATATAATAGTTTTGTACAGTATATACAAGTTTTGCATTGACAGAATCTGAAAATATTATACTGTTTTTCGAAGGTATTTTATTTTACTATACATTTAATTGTACAGTGGAAAAGGTGCTGTATTATACCTAATATACATGCATATGCATGGCAGACAAGGTTCCTGGTATTAAGTTTAAATGGTTATAACAAGTCTCTACTATCTCTGGGCGCTACTGACAGAGCATTTTTGAGTGTAAGGTGTTCCCTAATTATGAATTAGTGAATAATAATAATAATAAAGAATAGAATAAGAATAATACTAATACTCCTGTTATCTCCCCCTATTTACTGTTATAATAGTGGTTTTAATATTATTACTACTACTATAAGGTATAGGATAAGGTAATAGGTGGGTCATATTATTATTACTATAAAGTAATAGGTGGGTTTAATTATAATCATTACAATGATAAGGTAATAGTTGGTTATAAGTAACAGTCATTACTACTATAAGGTATAGGTGGGTTATAATTATTATTACACTATAAGTATAAGGTGGGGGGCCATAATTATTATTACTACTATAATAAGGTAATAGGTGGGTTATAAATTTTTTACTATAAAGTAATAGGTGGTTTATAATTATATCATTACTATTATAAGGTAAATATGTGGGTTATAATTATTATGGTAATAGTGGTGTTATCTTTTACTATAGTATTATAAAGGTAATAGTTGGTTATAATTAGTATCATTACTATTATACGGTAATAGGTGGGTTATAATGATTATTACTACATAAGGTAGAGTTGGGTTATAATTAGTCTAGTGTAATAGTGGGTTATATTTTTTATTATTACTACTATAAGGTAATAGAACTGGTTAATATTATTATCATTACTATTATAAGGTAATAGTGGGTTAAAAAAATCATTATAGTAATCGTGGGTTATAAGTAATTATTACTACATACGGTAATAGACGGGTTATATTATTATCTTACTATTATAAGGTAAAATCGATTGGGACCTTTACCTTCTGTTACAAGCTAGAGTTCCTGCAGAGGCTCTTATAAGGTTGTAGTTTTACAAGATCTCTAGTCCCCTTTCATTAGTCGATGCCGCAGAGACGGTTGAATTCCCCAACCCACTACTACCGATTCAAACTGAATCCCCAATGTCAGTGTCAGACTGACCCACAGGGTTACTAGGGAATCCCCTATGGACCCACCACAGTGCCTTCACCCAGAAAAGGAGAAACATTGTAAGATTGTCAGATAAACAATAAAGTCCGTACTAGTCGGCAGGAGTAGACAAATGTGTTAATGAGTGATAATAGATATATCAAATGTTAGGTGGGGGGCCCCTGCCCTCAGATTTCCTGAGGGCCCCCAACACTCAATCCCATTCCCTGGTTTAACTGAATCCCTAATCTTGAATGCTCCCCCACACAGAGATGAAAATCAGTTCCTTGCCTCCAGCAGTGAATGGTCCCTCTATAGAGATGTTGGCTATTACTGACTCCTTTCTTTCTTCTTCCAATTACATATCAGTCACATTGTAATCTACGGGATCCTCTCTCTAATGGAAAATATCTTAATAATTGTGGGTGTCTGGCCATGAGAAACTACTGGATGGTAAATCAACCTCACACAATGTAAGAGTGATTCTAAGTCTGTGGTCTCTTATTTAGACTATGTCACCACTGGGTTTCTTATTGGAGTGTAAGATTTTCCACAAAAGTCCTCTTATTAACGTGGCAGTTCACCACTGGGGTCTCTTACTAGAGTGTAAGCTCACTATTGGGATTTCTTATTAATTGTAAGGTTACCCCTGGGGTCCCTTATTATAGTGTAAGCTCACCATTGGCGTCTCTTAATTAGAGTGTAAGGCTACCACTGGGTCTCTTATTAGAGTGCAAGCTTAACCACTGGGTCTCTTATTAGATTGTAAAGTTCCACATTGGGGTCTCATATTAGAGGTGTAAGCTCACCACTGGAAAACAAGGATCAAAAAACAATACATATTAGAGTGTAAGCTCACCACTACAAGCAGGGTCCTATAATTAGACCACTGTGTATATCCTTATCGGTTCTATCAAACAATTTCACACCCACCAATTATTTAATCTTCCTGAGCTAACATATTAAACACTTTTTCTCAGTTGTTTCTGTCCTTTTTGGCTACAGAGCTAACCTTTATGAGGGGGGTCCTGGGACACTTGACATTCAAGCCTGGGGGCTTGCAATAATAACTCTATACCTGATGAGTCCTCTGTGTTAGGGGGTTTTGTCTCTACATAGAGGGTCTTAGCAAGAGGGTGTCCTCTAGCATAAGAGATGTGAGTGTTCTAGATGAATCGGGGGTCTCTAGATAATGGGGGTCTTTACATAATGGGGGTTCAACATAAGGGAGGCTCTAGAAAGGGGTGTGTGTATCTAAGGGGTTGTCTCTACATAGGGGGTCTCTAACACAGGGGGAGTGGTCCCTTACATAAGTGTTCTCTATATAAGGTGGGTGTCTCTACATAAACTGGGGTGTCGATACAAAGGGGGTGTCTATAAAGGGGTGGTCCCTAGATACGGGGGTTTCTCTACATAGGAAGTGTCTCTATAATAAGGGTGTGTCCTCTATATAAGGTGGGTTTCCCTGTACCTAGGGTTGTCTTTTATAACAAGGGGGTGTCTATAAGAGGGGTCCTTTATATAAGGGTGTCTCTATCAGGGGGTTGTCCTATACAAGGGAGGTGTCCTATATAAGGGGGGGTGTCTCTATCTAAGTGGTGTCTGTATATAGGGTTTGTATATCAAGAAAAGGTGTGGCTGTATTAGGAGGTCTGTATTTAAGGGGGTGTAAAATGTATATAGGGGTGTCTGTATACGGGGGGTCTGTGTATAGGGGTTTCTGTATACAGGAGGTCTGTTACATAGGGGGTCCTATATAATGGGTGTCTCTATATAAGGGGGTGTCTATATAAAAAAGGGGGTGGTCTTATAATGTGGGTGTCTCGATATAAGAAGGGGTTATCTCTATATTGGGGTTTGTCTATACAGTGGGTGGTCTCTATATAAGGGGGTGTCTAATAAGGGGTCTATATAAGGGGTGGTCTATATAAGGGGGTTTGTTTATAGGGGTCTTATAATACTGGGCTGTCTTATAAGGGGATCCTGTGTATAGTGGGTCTGTCATCTAAGTGGTCTGTATATAAGGGGTTCTCTATATATGGGGGTGGTCTGTATATAAGCGGGTCTGTATGAGGGGGTGTCTATATAAAGGGTGTTGTCTCTTATATAAGGGGTCATATTATGTAAAGGGGGTTTATTTATAGCTGTCTGTATATAGGAGGGGGTCTGTATATAAGGGGGTGTATATATACGGGGGCTGTGTATAGTGGGTCTGTATATAAAGGGGTGTCCTAATATAAGGGTGCTATATAAGGGGTGTCTTCTATATAAGGGTTTCTATATATGGTGGATATCTGTATATAAGGGGGTGTCTCTATGTAAGGGGTGGTCTCTAGTAAGTGGGTTCTCTATGTAAGGGTGTTGTCTCTAATATAAGGGGGGTGTCTCTATATAAAGAGGTGTCATCTTCTATAACTAAGGGGATGTCTATGTCAAGGGGGTCTCTAATGAAGGGGGCTCTATATAAGGGGGCTCTATATAAGGGGGTGTCTATGTAAGGGGGTCTCTATATAAGGGGGGGTTTCTGTAGATTGGGGTGTCTCTATATAAGGGGGGCTCTATATAAGGGGGTGTCTATGTAAGGGGGTCTCTATATAAGGGGGGTTTCTGTAGATGGGGGTGTCTCTATATAAGTTAGGGAAGGGGGCGCCTATTCAGGGGTGTCTATTTTAAGGCCGGGTCTCTATATTAATGGGTGTCTATGTAAGGGGGTCTCTATATAAAGGGGGCTCTAATAATGGGTGTGCTATGTAAGGGGGTCTCTATTATAGGGGGGTTTCTTCTTCTGTTATGGGGGTGTCTCTAGATAAAGGGGGTCTATAAAAGGGGAAAAAAAAAGATCTATGTAAGGGGGTCTCTATATAAGGGGGCTCTATATAAGGGGGTGTCTATGTAAGGGGGTCTCTATATAAGGGGGTGTCTATGTAAAGGGGGGTTTCTATATAAGGGGGTGTCCTTAGGTAAAGGGAGGTCCTTCTATTAAGGGGGCTCTATATAAGGGGGGGTCTATATAGGGGGTCTCTATAATAAGGGGGTGTCCTATGTAAGGGGGTCTCTATATCAAGGGGGGCTGCTATCATACGAGGTGTCCTATAGTAAGGGTGTCTATTACCAAGGGGGTCTCTATATAAGGGGGGTTTCTGTAGATGGGGGTGGCTCTAGATCAGGGGGGCTCTATATAAGGGGTCTCTATATAAGGGGCTCTGTAGATGGGGGTGTCTATTCTAATGGGGGTTTCCTGTAATAATGGGGGAGTCTCTATATAAGGGGGGCTCTATATAAGGAGTCTCTATATAAGGGGCTCTTGTCGATGGGGGTGTCTATATAAGGGGGTTTCTGTAGATGGGGGTGTCTATGACTTCCCATGTGACCCGTGTGGGTTTATCCAGGGCCCATGTCAGACCCAGTCCCCCCCCGTACGCGTACACTCCTTGCCCAGCTCTGTGGTGCTGTAGAGAATGGACATCCACACAATATCCATCGCACCTGAGTCTCCCGGGCTTGTGGGTAACGATCCCTCCAGGTCTGTTCCCTGGAGATAAACCGATGGACCGGGGCCCTGAACCCAGATCCCTGCGGATCCTCCACCCCCAAGTGCTCCGTTCACAACGTGTGCCAAGATTTGAGATCCTCCCTGGTAATGAGCTGGGGTGGGATCGTCCTACTGTCTTCCCTCCCCCTGTGAAGGCCTCACAGCCCCACCGCGCCGCCAAGATCCAGCGATGGGCTCGGGGACTTCAGCCGACTGAGACTCGGACCCCACGCGGCAACACAACCCCCCAGACAACATCTTCCAACTCAGCTACCAGATCCCTAAACCGACACCCACCAACAGCCGTCCTAATCGTCCCGCCCTCCCCCCACAGGAACCCCGATACAGGGAAACGTCTCTGATCTGGTTCCCGGTGATATCGCGTCACCTTCCTGCTGATTGTTTACAATGTATCCCAGTTCCTTCCAGCTGTGCAGATTGTTACAATGAATCCAAGTCCTTCCCAAGCTTTGCAGATGGTTACAATGTTCCAAGTTCGTCCCAGAACTTCAGATTTGTTACACTGTATCCAAGTTTCGTCCCAGAACCTGCAAGATTGTACAATGTATCCATTCTCCCCCGGCTGTGCAAGATTGTTACAAAATGTTCCAAGCTCCTTCCAGCTGTGCAGATTGTTACAATGTATCCAAGTTCTCCCCCGGCTGTGTAGATTGTTAGCAATGGTACCAAGTCCTTCCTCCCCGCTTTGCAGATTGTTACACAAATGTATCTAATATCTTTTCTCCAAAAGCTGTGCAGATTGTTACCAATGTATCCAAGTTCGCCCCCAGACTGTGCATATTGTACAATGGTATCCAAGTCTTTCCCAGCTGTGTCAGATTGTTACAATGTATCTCAAGTCTTTCCCAGCTGTGCAGATTGTTACACTTTATCCAATTCCATCCCCAGTTTTTGTGCAAAATTGTTCCCATGTATCCAGTCTTCCCAGCTGTTGCAGATTTTTACAAGTATCAAGTCTTTCCCAGTGTGCGATTGTTACAATGGAAATCCAGTCCTTCCCAGCTGTTGAGATTGGTACAATTTTCCAAGTTCCAATTCCAGCACTGCAGATTGCTCAATGTATCCAATTCTCCCCAGCTGTGGCAGATTGTTACATGTATCCAAGTTCATCGCCAGCACTTGCAGATGGTTACAATGTATCCAGTTCTCCCCAGCTGTGCAGATTGTTACAATGTATCAAATTCTCCCCCAGCTGTGCCGATTGTTACCGATGATAATCCAAGATATCCACCCGGCTGTGCAGATTGTTACAATGTATCCAAGTCCTTTCCCAGCTGTGCAGATTGTTACAATTTATCCAGTCCTCCCACCTGTGTTCAGATTGTACATTGTATCCAGTTTCCCGCTAGACAGAGACAGCAGGTCCGGCTGGTTCTTTCCTTTTCTGTCCGTCTCCTCCTTCGCTTCTCCCCCATTGTGATATGAAATTCCAGGGCCCAATGAGATGATTTGAGGTTCCCTGGGAATCCACCTCCTGACCGAACTCTTCCCTCCACAGGAACCAATTAGATATCCCGGGATGGATCTGTAGGAACCCGACTCTCTGCCTCCTTGTTCAGCACCCTCTCATCCCCCTCCTTCTTCATTGCTGCAGGATCTCATGGATAGACACGGAGCCTGAGATCCTCCAACGACCGGGGATCAGACCCGGAGATGACCAGTTTGAACCATATGACCAGGGCGAGGAGTCTACTGGGCTATGAGGATGTCAGTCTGTCTGTCTATATTGTCTCTCTATTCTTGTCTCTCTCTGTCTATATCTGTCTCTCTGCATCTCTGTCTGTCTATATCTGTCTCTCTGTAATCTCTCCTGTCTATATCTGTCCTTTTCTCTGTCTGTCTATATCTGTCTCTCTGCATGTCTGTCTGTCTATATCTGTCTCTCCAGTGCAGTCTGTCTGTATATATCTGTCTCTCTGCATGTCGCGTCTATATCTGTCTCTCTATATCTCCGCTCGTCTATATCTGTCCCCCTTTCCTCTGTCTCTCTGCCTGTGTCCTCTAATATCCGTCTATATGTGTCTCTATACTGTCTACCTCTGTCTGTCTATACCTGTCTGTCTCTTTTATTCTGCTGTCCTCTCTGCATGTCCTGGCTGTCTATTATCTCTCTCTCTATATCCTATCTTTCTTTCTCTGTCTGTCTATGTCTGTCTCTCTTCCTGTGTCTCTCTATATCTGTCTATATGTTTCTCTATATCTTCCGACCTCTGTCTGTCTATACCTTCCTGTCTATATGTCGCCTATATCTTTCTTATCTGTCCTGTCTGGCTTATATCCGTCCTGTCTAACATCATTTCTATATGCCTGTCTCTCTATATATTATCAGTCTTATCTGTCTATTTCTGTCTGTTCTGTCTCTCTATAGCTCTCTATCTTTCTGTCTGTTCTGTCCCCTCTCTAATCTGTATCTCTCTTTCTATATCATATCGTCTATCCCTGTCCCTCTCTATACATCTGTCTATATATTCTGTCTTTATGCCTCTTCATATCTGTCTATATCTATCTGTCTCTTTATATCTGTCTGTCTGTCTATATCTGTCTGTCTATATGTCTTTCTCTATATCTGTCTATATCTCTCTCTATCTGTCTATCTCTCTCTCTCTCTCTATCTGTCTATATCTGTCTCTATCTGTCTATCTCTGTCTGTCAGTCTGTTTGTCGGTCCTCTCTTCTGTATGTCTATCTCTGTGTGTCTGTCTCGGTGTGTTAGATGTGTGTATACAGTATTTGTTTGTATCCTGTATACAAGGTGTATGTACCATTACATTTCTGTATATGTGTCCCGCCCCGGTGTCATGTGTGTTGTGTGGGAGTGTGTTTGTTGTTAATATATGCATAGTGAGTCCTTTTCAAGCCTGTTTTGTAGTGTTTGTTTCTGTGTGAAAATCATGTGAGTTTTGTGTGTGTTGTATCTAATCAGGTTACGAACATTCCCTGCACGTGTCTGTAAGGATTCGGGAGTTAAAAACAGCTACACTATTGTGGATTACCCCAGTGGGGGCTGCCCATGTGATTTCCCCACCAACCCTTTAACCTGTGAAGTTTAAATGTCCGACAATACTAGGCTGTAAATAAAAGGATGGTGTTTAATACATTGATTAAAATATGTCTGAAAGAGTTACGTGGGTAATGTGGGTGATGTGGAATTGAATGATGTGGAATCGAGTGATGTGGGTGATGTGGAATCGAGTGATGTGGATGATGAGGAATCGAGTGATGTGGATGAATGTGGACTCGAATTTGTGGGTGATGTGGAATCGAATGATGTGGATGATGTGGAATCTAGTGATGTGGGTGATGTGGAATCGAATTTTTGTGGATGATGTGGAATTCGAATTTTGTGGATGATGTTGGATGATGAGGAATCGAGTGATGTGGATATGTGGAATCGAATGATGTGGATGATGTGGAATCTAGTGATGTGGGTGATGTGAATCGATATTTTGTGGATGATGGTGTAATCGAATGATGTGGGTGATGTGGAATCGAGTGATGTGGATGATGTGGAATCGAATGATGTGGGTGATGTGGATGATGAGGAATCGAGTGATGTGGATGATGTGGAATCGAATGATGTGGATGATGTGGAATTGAATGATGTTTGAATGATGTGGAATTGAATGATGTGGATGATGTGGGAATGACTGGAGGTTGGTGATGTGGATGATGTGGAATTGAATGATGTGGATGATGTGGAATTGAATGATGTGGGTGATGTGGAATTGAATGATGTGGATGATGTGGAATCAAATGATGTGGGTACTGGTGGATCAATGATGTGGGATGATGTGGATGATGTGGAATTGAATGATGTGGATGATGTGGAATTGAATGATGTGGATAATGTGGAATTGAATTCTATGTGGGGTGATGTGGTGAGGTGGAATTGAATGATGTGGATAATGTTGAATTGATGATGTGGTGATGTGGATGATGTTGGAATTGAATATGTGTGATAATGTGTAATTGAATGATGTGGTGATGTGGATGACTGGGAATTGAATGATGTGGATAATGTAGAAGTGAATGATGTGATATGTAAATGAATGATGTGGGGTGATGTGGATGAGGTGGAATTGAATGATGTGGATAAATGGGAATTGAATGATGTTGATCAATGTAATAAATGAAGATGTGGATGATGTGCATTGATGTGTGGAATGAATGTGAATCGAATTTGATGTGGGATGATGTGGAATCGAATGATGTGGTATGGGGATTGATGATTGGAATAATGTAGAATTGAATGATGTGGATAATGTGAATTGAATGATGTGGGTGATGTGGATGATGTGGAATTGAATGATGTGGATAATGTGGAATTGAATGATTTGGAATGATGTGGAAATTGAAAAAAATGATGTGGATTATGTGGAAGTGACTGTGTGTTATGATGTGGAAAGTGATGATTTGGATGATGTGGATTGAATGATTGGATAATGTGGAATGGAATGATGTGGATCATGTGAATTGGAATAATGTGGTGATTGATGCAATGTGGAATTGAAGATGTGATGATGTGGAATTGAATGATCGTATGAATTTGGGAAATTGAATGATGTGGATTATGTGGACTTGCATGATGTTGGGTGATGTGGACTTGAATGATGTGGATGATGGGAATTGAATGATGAGATAATGTGGAAATGTGAATGATGTGGATGATGTGGAATTGAATGATGTGGGTGATGTGGAATTGAATGATGTGGATGATGTGGAATTGAATGATGTGGATGATGTGAATTGAATGATGTGGATGATGTGGAATTGAATGATGTGGAATTGATTTTATTGCCTAATGATGTGGATGTTTGGAATTGAATGATGTGGATGAGTGGATTGAAATGATGTGGTGATGTGGAATTGAATGAATGTGTATGATGTGGATTGAATGATTGGGGTGATGTGGACTTGAATGATGTGGATGATTGTGGGATTGAATGATGTGGATGAATGTGGAATTGATATGTGGATGATTGTGGAAAATTGAAATGATGTTGGATGATGTGGATTGATGAAGTGGATGATGTTGAATTGAATGATTTGGTATGATGTGGAATTGATATTTGGATGATGTGGAATTGAATGATGGGTGGATGATGTGGACTTGGAATATGTGGAATGATGTGGAATTGAATATGTGAATGATGTGGAATTGAATGATGTGGATGATGTGGAATTGAACTGATGTGGGTGATGTGAATTGAATGATGTGGATGATGTTGACATGAATGATGTGGATGATGTGGAATTGACTATGTGGGTGATGTGGGAATGAATGCATGTGGATGTGTTGGAATTGAATGATTGGGTATGTGGACTTGAATGAATGTGGATGATTTGGGAATTGAATGATGTGATGATGTTGTGGAATTGAATGATTTGGTGATGTTGATGAGTTGGTTATGTGGATTGATGTGGAAATTGAATTTGTTGGGTGATGTGGGATGAATGTGGAATTGAATGATTGGGTGATGTGGAATTAATGATGTGGATTGAATGATTGGAATGATGTGGAATTGAATGATGTGGATGATGTGGAATTGAATGATGTGGAATTGAATGATGTGGATGATGTGGAATTGAATGATGTGGATGATGTGGAATTGATGATGTGGATGATGTGGATTTGAATGAATGCGTGATGTGGAATTGAATGATGTGGATGATGTGGAATTGAATGATGTGGGTGATGTGGATGATGTGGGTGATGTGGATGATGTGGGTGATGTGGGCGCTATGTTGATGGTGTGGGTTTAAATAGTGTTTAATCGTCCCACCTGTTTGTAACACATAGTAACCTTTTCAACCTTACAATTACTGGTGATTGTCCTGTATAATAACTAGGACTGGATCTAAGCAATATGTACCCTTATGGCTACTTACCTTTATACAATAATAGTGTTTAATCCTGGCGGAACTCTCCCTCTATGCCCCTTCTTTGGGTTCTCTCCCAGTCCATGAACCTTCCCACTTACCACCCTATTGACCCCCACTGAATTACATGTTTCTAACCACCTAGGACACTGTCTTTCCTGTTTACAGCTGTTCCCATAAACAATAGTGGGCACAGGCAGTGGCCCCATTTATGTGGGGCAGCAGGATTCCATGGTCACATTATTTTCTTCATATATTTCAGCAGTTTATAAACAAACAAAGTTGGCACCATCTATAAATAGCAAGCCACGAGATTGCCTTGTCTCTATTAATGTTTGAAGTGATGGACGTGGAAACCACTAATTCCTTAATTAAATGTAAAGTCAAAAGTAAAATGTCAATACTGTAAATACTTAATGTTTTTCCTTGTCCCTTTAGTGGACTAAAGACTTCCTTCCACACCCATTGCCCAGCCCTCATACGTAACCAAACACACCCCTGAGAATTCAGCCACTAGGAGAGTTTGGAAAAATCAGCCCATCAGTAATAAGACAAAGCTTAAGGTTGGATTGAGATCTTTTAGGCCGTTTTTTCAGTGGTTGTTTAGATTTCTGGCTCGATATTACTAGCGATGTCCGAACTTCGCAAATCCGGTCCGCTCGAACAATTTTTAAAATTCAAAATACGTGAATCCTCGTAATTTTGGAAATTTTCGAAACCAGTTCGGAAAAGTTCGGAAGCGGTAAACCGGAAAATCCGCCGTCGTGAACAAGTGTACACTCCGCCGCGGATTCGGGTTCGATCCGCGAACTGACCATCACTAGATATTACCAGCAATTAGTTTACTTTTAGAAAGACATTGATATGTCGGTAAAGTTAAATTGAAAGGAAAACCTGAAAAATCTGACAAGCAAAATAGAATTTAAGTTAATTTAATGAGGTCATTTAACGCTTTGTCTGCCAATGGCATCAGGAGATTATTTTCTTTGCCAATTACAAATTGTTTTCACATATTTTTTGGCAAAAGAGATTAAATAACATCCCAGGTAACCTTGGCGCATCAAAGAGGCCGGCAATTGAATGCTTTTTTGATTTAAATGCTCAGGTTTAGCCATGTTTTTTAATAAAAGAAGAGATTATACAGTGAATTGGCTCTGAGTTTAAGGAACACGATGCACAGGACCAAAAAAAACCGAAACATTCTATTAAATATTTGTATACAACATGATAGCAGTGTTAAAACAAAAAACACATCGAGACTACACTCAGGAGGAATTCTGTTTAATTCCCCATGGTCCAGGGCTCAAGCTTTCTGACTGTCCCAGCTTTTGGGTTTATTTTATAAGAGGTACAGTGACCAATCGATGTCTCTAACTGCTGGTAGAACCATAAAATCCACCATCTGGGGTTTTTTTTCTGCTGCCTATTTCTTGCAGCCCCTTTGGTCTTATTATAGTTGGGAAGTAACCAGCGGCACTTTTTTAGCGTTTTTTGCTCCTGAAGCCAAACGTTTTGAATGCCAACCCTTGATTATTTTCAAGCAGCGCGGGAATGCACTTTGAATGTGACGACTACTGCTTGGTAAGTCTACCATACACTTTGGATTGTGGCTACTACTGCTTCGTAAATTTTGCATACACTTTGGATTTGGCTATACTGCTTGGTAAATGTTGGCATACACTTTGTATGTGGCTACTACTGCTGGTAATGTTTTGCATACACTTTGGATTGGCTACTACTGCTTGGTAAATGTATGCTACAGCTTTGGAGGGTGGCACTATGCTTGGTAAATGTTTGCACATCCACTTTGGATGTGCTACTACTTACTTGCTGGTAAAATGTATACAAATGCACGTTTGGATGTGGCTACTACTGCTTGCTAAATGTAATGCATACACGTTGGATGTGGCTACTACTTCTACTACTGCTTGCTAAATGTATACATACACTTTTGGATGTGGCTACTACCGCATACCACGCTTGGTAAAATGTATGCATACACTTTTGGTGTGGCTACTACTGCTGGTAAATGTATGCATACACTTTTGGATTGTGGCTACTACCGCTTGGTAAATGTAAAAATGCATACACTTTGGAATGTGGCTACTAACAAATACCACCGCTTGAATACAATGTATGCTACACTTTAGAAATGTGGCTACTACCACACTACCGCTTGGTCAATGTATGCAATATACACGTTTGATGTGCCTACTACCGCTTGGTAAATGTTATGCATACACTTTGGATGTGGCTACTACCCACTTGGTAAATGTTGCATTACCCTTTGGATATTTCTACTACCGCTTGGTAAATGTTGCATACACTTTGATGTGGGTACTTACCGCTTGGTAAATGTATGCATACACTTTGAGGGATGCGGCTACTACTGCTTGTGTAATGTTGCATCACACTTGATGTGCTACTACTTACTACTGCTTGTAAATGTTTGCATACACTTTGGGATGTGGCGACTACTTGCTTGGTACATGTTTTGCATAACTTTGGATGTGGCACTACTGCTTGGTAAATGTTTGCATACACTTTTGGAATGCGGCTACTACTGCTTGGGTAAATGTTTGCAATACCTTTGGATGTGGCTACTACTGACTGCTTCTAGCTGCCTCACAAGTGCATTTCCATAGTTTTATTGTTGCCTCTATATCTCACAAGATAGATTTTATCACACATAGCTTCATATTAAATGGACCTGTATTAATGAGAAATAGACTTTTATTTTCAGTTATTATTATGGTGGGATTGGGATGTCCAGCATCTTTCTATTGAGCAGAATTAAACGGCCACTAGGAGATTTATATTCCAAGTGAACAAGACAACAGGGCAAGCGCTACAGACAGAGGTGTTACATACAAGTAAAACAGGTAAGGGGATGGTAACTGTTTACTGGCTTTCATTTAAACCCTATTACATGATTAAGAAAGGAACAATTTCACCAATAACATTCATGCTTTCGCACTGGTTTTAAAAAAAAAAAAATGCTATCCACGATTTAAACAAGGGGGACAAAATCCAGTGAAGTGTGAATGACCCCAGCAGGGGGTGATAGGACTGGCCACTCTCCCCATGTAACTTAGCAGGGGGTTTTAATAGGAACTGGCCAATCTCTCGGTGTTCCATGATTGGCAGATCGATTTCTCTCCAGTGAATGACCCGTGTCCTGTCAAGAAATAAAAGTAGAGCTGGTGATTCCTTTTTTGGCTTAACTAGATAAAAAAAACTAAGCCCTTCATCAGGTTTGTCTGTAACTACCTAGTGAATATTGTGCATGAACAAACATCTCCTTCCCTTCTCTTAACTTGGGATAACACGGTACAAACCTCAACTACGTGTGCTGTCACACATCCGATTTTCTTGATAGCAAACCAAGCACAGGTCCCTGTCGTTCTCGAACCAGGCACAGATGGTTTAATATAAGGGTTCTTTGTTAGTTGGAAAGGAAGAACAAGCTCTTCTTACTGTGATCTAGGATTGCTGGAATGGTACTCACATGTTTAGAAAAAAAATAAATGATTACAGTCCCCGTCCTCATTTCAAAACATTCATTTAGTAGAAACTAGGGATGAGACAAGATAAACCGAGCACCAGAGACACAAATAATCTATTTCAATGAATCAGAATTCGGCTCCCTTACCACCCACGGCTGTTTCTCATTGGAATATGGTTACGCAGGTCTGAATGAATCTTTACAACAGATTTCCATCCAGTTACGTTCATTTTCTTACAAATTTATAATTTTACCGACTCCTAAAAAGGGATTATTAACATAAATCGGGTAAACTTGGAAGAAATAAAAGCCAATTTTTCTGCAATACCTGCTTTAAAAGTCAAACTCCACCCTAGAGCAACTGATAATTAAAATGACGTTCCTTTGTCTATTTATCCATTGCTATAATGAACTTATTCCTTTTAAAATCAATATAATCTTTCACTACAGAAAATCTCCCAGCTACTTCAACTTTCCTCCCCTTTTCCCTCAGCACTGGGGAGAATCAGCTGAGCATTTCCAAACTCACTCGAGCTAGTCCCGAACATTGAAGTGTTTAAATATCTATCTAGCTTGGTTCTCGATCACACAGAGACCACCATCAAAAAAACGCATCGCAAGAGGTACCAGTGGTAAGCAACCGAACCATCACATATGAACACCAGTGTTGAACTGTGTAATTTGATACAAGATCACAAATTAGCACAACTATTGTTCCAAAGTGTTAATTCCCTATTATGTGTGGCAAATGGTGCTGTAGTTGGAATCCTGTGTTAGCTCTGTGCCACAGCATTATCCTGTGTAATAAACCGAGCAGCCAAATTCAATTAATATTGGACTGACGTTTGAACGCAAATATGAACCTGTTCTTTCTTTAAAAACTCACAAATAACCCACCTTTACAGGCCTCATTGAGAAGTGAAGATGCTGTAGCCGGATTCACCATGATCCTTTCGACAATTGTGTCAGGGGATACAGAGGAAAACCTCCAACATCCACCTGATATGGACTCACCAGACTAAGTGCAAAGCGAAAGCATTTTGTTGGAAGAAATTTGGATTATATTGGGGCATACAAGGGCCTTTAACTTTCAACCCAATTGTGGGAACTGTATATACTGTAGATACTAGAATAGTGGATCACTACATTGGGACAATTTCCCACGAATGACCAAGTTCCTGTACCTCTGCAACAATGTCAGTCGGAATAGGAAATAGCTCTACAGATTTCAACCCTAAATATATCAATTACAACACCAGCAAATAGGTTAATGCAAAGCCAGGGTCTGACCTCTAGACTTTACATGTGCCTCATTATGTAAACCCCAACCTAATGTTGAAAACCTCCACTCCAAAAATGGACCCGATATATACCGCACTTATATAACCCACATTATATACCCAACCACCTTAATACCCACGATATATTACCCCCGTTCTAATACCCAACGTTATATACCCCACGTATTACCACAATTCTATCCCCCCGTTATATACCCACGATTATACCCACGTTATATCCCACGATATATACCCCCGATATATACCCCGTTATATACCCACGTTTATACAATACCCACGTTATATACCATGAGACCCACGATAGATACCCACTTTATATACCCACGATATATCCCCACATATCATACCCACGTTATATAACCCACATATATACCCACATTATATACCCACGATATATACCCACGATATATACCCACGTATATACCCACGATATATACCCACGATTATACCCACGATATATACCCCAATATATACCCACGTTATATACCCACGTTATATTTTTTTTACCCGTTATATACCCACGTATATACCCACATTATTACCCACGATATATACCACCCCACGCATAAAAAAAAAAACTATACCCTCGTTATATACCACAGTATATACCCCCTTATAACCCACGTTATATACCACGTTATAGAACCCATATATACCCACACTATTACCACGTTATATCCCCACGTTATATACCCCACGTTATATACCCACGTTATATCCCCACGTTATATACCCACGTATCATACCCACGCTAATATACCCACGATATATACCCACGATATCTAATCCCCGATCTATCCACAATATATCCCACATTATATACCACATTATATTACCCACCCTAATGTATAATATATTACCCTACCCATAATGTCTGTCTAACAGTTATATAGTAACATAGTATTGGAGGTTGTATACAGACACTATGTCCAACCTGTATAACCCTACCCTAATGTCTGTCTAACATGGATATAAAAGTCTTTAATACAACCTCAACACTATGTTAGTATGTAACTGTTATACAGACATTATGGTAGGAATATAAAGTTGGCTATAGATGGACGTTTGTCTTTTATATAACATCCATACTATTTTTCTTGTAACTGTTAATACAGACATATGGGTATGGTATAAGGTTGGACTAGACGGACGTAATGTCTTTTCACCTCCATACGATGTTACTATGTACCTGTTAGACAGACATAGGGGGTAGGGTATAAAAGGTTGGACTATGTCTAATACAACTCCAATACTATGTTCCTATGTTACTGTTATAAGACAATTATGGGTAGGGTATAAAGGTTGGACTAGATGGACGTATGTCTTCATACAACCTCAATCTAAGTGTTTACTATGTAACTGGTTATACAGACATTTGGGTAGGGTATAAGGTTGGACTCGATGGACGTATGTCTTTTATACCACCTCCAATACTATGTGTACTATGTACTGTTATAACAGACATTAATGGGTGTGTAAAAGGTTGGAACTAGATGGACTATGTCCCTTATACATCTCCAATACTATGTTACTATGTAACTGTTATAACAGACATTATGGGTAGGGTACAAAGGTTGGACTAGAATGGAACGTTGTCTTTATACAACCTCCATACTATGTTACCATGTAACTGTTTATCCCGACATTAATGGATAGGGTATAAAGGTTGGACTCGAATGGACGTATTCTTTTATACAAACCCCCATACTATGTTACTAGGTAACTGTTATACAGACATTATGGGTAGGTAGAAAGTTGGACTAGATGGCGTATGTTCTCTGGAACTTCCAATACTATGTTACTAATAACAAGCCCATTTTTGTGGTTCAGTTTTAAACTTGATTACTTGCAGTGCTCATTTCTGAGTTTGAATGCATCACCGGTTTACTTTTGCAACAAGTGTGGTTTTTTTTGGACTTTGTGGGTTTGTATTCAAGTTCATAAAGACAAGGTTGTGTGTTATAGCGAACCAGACTGTAAGCTAGCAGGCCTTGATGGGAATTAATAAATTTATGTTAACATTCTGTGATTGGTGCTAGCTTGTGAGTTTGGACATGCTCAGTGGGAATTCTCCTAGTGCTAAGCGAAGGGAGGGAAGTGAAAGTATCCGGTAGACTTTTTCGTAGTGAAAGATTATATTGCTTTTAACAGATAGCTTCATATAGCAATTGAATAAAGAGACCAAGGACACGATCATTTTATTAATAGTGTTTCTGGATTGATTTGTCCCTTTAAAGCAGTATTTGCAAGAAAATTGCCTTGTATTTCTCATCAAGTTTTCCACCCGCTTTAATGTAAATAAATCCAAGAGATCCGGGGATGTGACTTGGTGGGTAGATGATGTGTTTTGGGAGGTTGACGAGAAGTGACTTTTTTTCAACTTAAAATAACCCATGTAACAATGTTTGCCTTTGTCTTTAACCCTTTCCTCTCCCTTCCCCTCTATCTATAGGAACCTACGTTCCTCTCCTCTCTCTCCTCTCTGTTTGTGGTCAGGGCGAGCGAAGCTTTGGGGAAACGTACACGCAGGAATTAAACTGTCAAAACCGTCGTCTCTTCTCTGTGATGTTGTGTTAATGGTTTATTATTTCAAACCTGACGCTGGATAATTTACTCCCGATTAAATTGAACATGCTGCTTTTTGGTGTTTGTGCCCTTAGTGATATTAAACCAGCTCCCTGGAAAACACAAATATTAATTATTACACCGCAGATTGACTGGTTTACATGCATTACAATGCATGTGGGATCTATTTCCACATTGGGCCACCGGGGGCAACGCAGTGTTCTATACCAGACGCAAACCCACCAATCTGGTGCACAGTGAACTGGGATGTCTCTGTCTGACCACAGAGTAACTGACAATATGCAAAAAACAATTACAAATCCCACTACAAACAGCCCCCAACAGCCCATCAATGCAAATAGCTTCATTATTTACCTTACAAAGACTTTAAAAAAAACTAACAGAAACATTAAAGAATTCATACAACACACAGACACACACACACGGTCCATGAAATGGGTACAGAGAAAGTGAGGCGCTCATGCACCATCACATTTTTTAGCCACATCCTAATTTAACTACCTCTAACATGTTAAATTATCCATTTTACTATATTGTCCTCCAAGACTCTAATACATAAATAACGTTAAACTTATTATCCAGTATAAGGGATTAGATCCCATAATAGTCCCATATAGGCTGTATAAAGGGGTTAATTGATATGTTACAGGTATAACCCATTATAGTATAAACAATATTACCATATAACATCCTTGTTCCTTCTGTCCTTGTAAATAGTTACTGTTTGTAAGGTCATGGTCAGTAACTGTTGACGGTAGGTGTAATAAAGGGTTAATTGATATGTTACAGTATATACTCATTATAAGTATAAACATATTACATATCAATCCTGTCCTTTCTGTCCCTGTATACCTAGTTCCTGTGTGTAAGTCCCGTGGTCTACTGTGGAACGGTAAGGTGTATAAAGGGTTAATTGATATTTACAGGTATATAACCCTCATTATAGTATAAACATATTCCATATAAATCCTTGTTCCTTTCTGTCCCTGTATCATATTACTGTGTGTAAGGTCAAGGGTCATACTGTGGGACAGTAGTGTAACAAGGGTTATTGATATGTTCCCGGTATAATAACCCTCATTCTAGTATAAACAATTCCCCATATAATCCTTGTTCCTTTCTGTCCCTGTATACATATTACTGTGTGTAAGTTCAGTGGTCAGTACTGCAGACATAGGTGTAATAAAGGGGTTTAATTGATATGTTACAGGTATAACCCTCATTATAGTACAAACAATCTACCATATAAAATCCTTGTGTCCTTTCTGTCCCTGTAGACAAGTTATAGTGTGTAAGGTCGTGGTCAGTGACTGTGGACAGTAGATGTATAAGGGTTAATTGAATATGGTACAGGTATAACCCTCATTAATAGTATACATATTACCAATAAATCCTTGTTCCTTTCTGTCCCTGTATACATAGTTTACTGTGTGTAGCCCTGTGGTCAGTACCTGTGGACGTAAGGTGTAATAAAGGGTTAATGGCTATGTTACAGTATAATACTCATTATAGTATAAACATATTACCACATCAAATTCTTGTTCCTTTTCTGGTGTCCCTGTTACATATTTTTACTGTTTGTAAGGTCAGTGGTCCGTACTGTGGACAGTAGTTTTGTAATCAAGGGTTAATTGATATGTTTACAGGTATAAAACCCTCATTATAGTATAAACAATATCACCATGCATAAATCCTTGTCCTTTCTGTCCCTGTAGACATATTAATGTGTGGTAAGGTCAGTGGGTCAGTAACTGTGGACGGTAGGTGTATACATGGTTAATTGATATGTTGCAGGTATCATTCTCATTATAGTATAAACCATATTAACCATATAAATCCAATGTTCCTTTCTGTCCCTGTATACATAGTAACTGGTTGTGTACGGTCAGTGTCAGTACTGTGGGACAGTAGATGTAATAAGGGTTTAATGATATGGTTACAGGTATCACCCTCATTTATAGTAGAAAACAATACTACCATAAAATTCTTGTTCCTTTCTGGGTCCCTTTATACATCTTTACTGTGTGTAAGGTCAGTGGTCAGTACTGTGGACAGTAGAGTAAAAAGGGTTATTGTATGTTACAGGTATAACTCCATTATAGTATAAACAATATTACCATATAAATCCTTGTTCCTTTCTGTCATGTATCATATTACTGTGTGTACAGGTCAGTGGTCCAGTACTGTGGACAGTAATGTATAAAGGGTATTGATATGTTACCAGGTATAACCTCATTATAGTAGAAACAATATTACCATATAAATCCTTGTTCTTTATGTCCCGTATACCTAGTTCCTGTGTGTAAGATCGGTGTCAGTACTGGTGACCGTAGATGTAATAAAAGCGTTTATTGGATATGTTACAGGTACTAATAACCTCATGAATTATAAACAATATTACCATATAAATCATTGTTCCTTTTCTGTCCCTGTATACATAGTTACACTACTGTGTGGTAAGGTCAGTGTTCAGTACTGTGGACGGTAGGTGTACTAAAGGGTTTAATTGATATGTTCAGGTATAACCCTCAATTATAGTATAAACAATATCACCATATAAATCCTGTTCCTTTCTGTCCCTGTATACATAGTTACTGTGTGTAAGGTCAGTGGTCAGTACTGGTGGCAGTAGATGTACGACATGGGTATTGATATTTACAGGTATACTCTCATTATAGTATAATCAATATTACCATATACATCCCTTGTTTCCTTTCTGTCCCTGGAGTGGTCGCATAGTTACGTGTGTAGGTCAGTGGTCATTACTGTGGACAGTAGATGTAATAAGGTTAACTGATATGTGACAGGTATACACCCTCATTATAGATAAACAATATTACCATATAAATCCTAATCCTTTTCCTGTTCTGTCCCTGTATACTAGTGAACTGTGTGTAAGATCGGTGGTCATTACTGTGACAGTGATGTAATAAAGGGTTTTAATTTGATATGTTTACAACAGGTATACCCTCATTATAGTATAAACAATATACCATATAAATCCTTGTTCCTTTCTGTCCCTGTATCCATAGTTACTGTGTGTAAGTCAGTGGGTCATACTGTGGGGGGGGGGGACATAGATGTATAAAGGGTTAATTGATATGTTACAGGTATAAATAACCCTCATTATAGTATACCAATATACCATATCATCCTTGTTTCCTTTCTGTCCCTGTATACATGTTTACTGTGTGTCGGTCGGTGGTCAGTACTGTGGACAGTAGATGTAATAAAGGTAATTGATACGTTACGTATAACCCCATTCTAGTATAAACAATATTACCGTATAAATCCTTGTTCCTTTCTGTCCCTGTATACATCTTATACTGTGTGTAAGGGTCAGTGGTGGTACTGTGGAGGTAAGATGTAATAAAGGGTTATTATATGTTACAGGGTTAACCCTCATTATAGTATAAACAATATTACCATAGCAATCCTTGTTCCTTTCTGTCCCTGTATACATAGTATCTGTGTGTAAGGTCCATTGGTCAGTACTGTGGACAGTAGGTAATAAAGGGTTAATTGATATGTTACAGGTATAACCCGCATATAGTATAAACAATAATCACCATATAATCCTTGTTCCATTCTCTCCCTGTATACATAGTTACTGTGTGTAAGGTCAGTGGTCAGAACTGTGGACAGTAAACCGCATTATAGTATAAACAATATTACCATATAAATCCTTGTTCCTTTCGTCCCTGTCATCATAGTTTACTGGTGTGTAAGGTCAGTGGTCGTACTAGTGGACAGTAGATGTAATCCAGGGTTAAATTGATATGTTAACAGGTATAAAACCCTCATTTGTACAAACAATATTACCAATAAATCCTTGTTGCTTTCTGTCCTATATACATAGTTACTGTGTTTAAGGTCATGGTCATCACTGTGGACGGTAAGGTGTAATAAAGGGGTAAGTTAATATTTTACAGGTTCTAACCCTCATTATAGTCTAAACAATTTACATATAATCCTTGTTCCTTTCTGGTCCCTGTATACATCGTTAACTGTGTGTAAGGTCAGTGGTCAGTACTGTGGACGGTAGATGTAAATAAAGGGTAAATGATATTTACAGAGGGATAAACCCTCATTCTAGTTAAACAATATTACATATATTTCATCCTTGTTCCTTTTGTCCCTGTATCATAGTTACTGTTTGTAGGTCAGTGGTCATTACTGTGGACATTAGATGTAAACAGGGTAAGTGATTGTTCAGTATAACCCCATTATAGTTAAACAATATCACCATATAAATCCTTGTTCCATGCTCTCCCGTATACTATTTTACTGTGTGTAGGTCAGTGGTCAGAAACTGGGACAGTAACCCCAGCATATAGTATACAACAATATTACCATATAAATCCTTGTTCCTTTCTGTCCTGTATAACATAGTTACTGTGTGTAAGGTCAGTGGTCAGTACTGTGGAACAGTAGATGTAATAAAGGGTTATTGAATTTTCAGGTATAACCCTCATTATAGTAACAAACAAATTACCATATAATCCTGTTCTTCTGTCCCTAATATACTAGTTACTGGTGTAGGTCCAGTGGTCAGTACTGTGGACGGTGTGTAATAAGGGGTTAATTATATGTTACAAGGTAAACCCTCATTATAGTATAACAATATACCTATATAATCCTTGTTCCGTTTTCTGTCCCTGTATACAATAGTTCGGTGGTGTAAGGTCAGTGGGTCAGTTTCTGTGGTACAGTAGTGTAATAAGGGTTAATTGATATGTTACAGGTATAACCCTCATTATAGTATAAACAATATTATACCATATAAAATCCTTGTTCCTTTCGTGTCCCTGTATACATGTTTACTGTGTGTAAGGTCAGTGGTCAGTAACTTTTGGGTGGACAGTAGTTGTAATACAGGGTTAATTGTATGTTCCGGAAACAAAAGGTATAACCCTCATTAATAGTTAAACATATACCATATAAATCCTTGTTCCTTTCTGTCCCTGTATACTAGTTCTTTGTGTAAGGTCCATGGTCAGTACAGTGGACAGTAGATGTAATAAAGGGTTAATTGATATGTTAGCAGGTATAACCCCATTATAGTATAAACAATATTAAATTAGGGGATCGTTAGTTGACCGCCATACTCCCTATATAAAAAAAGTATATTTAATGTATAGGGAGAACGCTAGTGACTGGCCATACTCCCAGATAAAGTATATATAAGTATAGGAGACGTTAGTTCCCCGCCATACTCCCTATATAAAGTATATATAAGTATAAGAGAGACGTTAGTGACCGCCATACTCCCTATCTAAGTATATATAAATTTAGGGAGAACGTAGTGACCGCCATACTCCCCTTTTAAAAAAAAAAAAAAAAAATATAAGTATATATAATAAAGGGAGAAAGGTTAGTGACCGCTATACTCCCTATATAAGTATAGTATAAAGTATAGAGAGAACGTTATGACCTCCATACTCCCTATATAAAGTCGATATAAAGTATAGAGAGAACGTTATTGACCGCCATACCCCTATATAAAGTATATATAAAGTATAGAGAAGAACGTTATTGACCGCCATACTCCCTATCATAAAGTATATATAAAGTAGAGGGGAGAACGTTAGTGACGGCCATACTCCCATATAAATATACATAAAGTACGAGAGAACGTTAGTGACCGCCATACTCCCTATAATAAATTATATACTGTATGGGAGAACGTTAGTGACAGCATACTCCTATACTAAAGTATATATAAAGTATAAAGACGTTAGGTGACTGCCATACTCCTATATAAAGTATATATACAGTATAGGGAAACGTTAGTGACCGCCATACTCACGATATAAGTCTATATAAAGTTAGGAGAACGTTAATGGACTGTGCCATACTCCCTATATAATGGTAATATAAAGTATAAAATAACGTTAGTGCTGCCATACTCACTATATAAGTATATCTAAAGTATAAAGAGACGTTAGTGACTCCATACCCCTATATAAAGTATCTAAAAGTAAAAGAGAACGTTAGTGACCGCCATAAACTCCCTATATAAAAGTATATATAAGTATGGGAGAACGTTAGTGACCGCCATACTCCTAATATAAAGTATATCTAAGTATAGGGAGATAGTTTAGTGACCGCCATACCTCACTATATAAAGTATATATAAAGTATGAGAGACGTTAGTGACCTCCATACTCCCTATATAAAGTTCTATATAAGTATAGGGAGATCGTTAGTGACTGGGCCTAACTCCCTATATAAAGTATATATAAAGTAAGAGAGAACGTTAGTGACTGCCATACCTCACTATATAAAGTATCACATAAAAGTATAGAGAAACGTTAGTGACCCGCCATACTCCTATACATAAAGTTATCTATAATGTATAGGGAGAACGTTAGTGACCGCCATTCTCCCTAATAAAGTATATATAAAGTTAAGAGAGAAACGTTATGGACCGCGCATACTCACTATATAAAGTATAGATAAAGTATAGAGAGAAACATTAGTGACCGCCATACTCCCTATATAAGTATATAATAAAGTAAGGGAGAAGTTAGTGACTGCCATCCTCCCCTATATAAAGTATATATAAAGTATAGAGAGAACGTTTAGTGACTGCCATACTCACTAAATAAAGTATATATAACGTCAATAAGAGAAGTTAGTGCCCGCCATACTCCCCTATATAAAGTATAATATAAAGTATAGGGAGAGAACGTTATGAACCCGCCATCTCCCCTATATAAAGTAATCTCAAGTATAGGGAGAACGTTAGTGACCGCCATCCTCCCTAATAAAGTATAATATAAAGTATAGAGAGAACGTTATTGACCGCCATCACTCCCTATATAAAGTATAATATATAAAGTATAGAGAGGAACGTTAGTGGACCGCCATACTCCCTATATAAAGTATATATATGTTAGGAGAACGTTTAGTGACCGCCTATACTCCCCTATATAAAGTAATATATAGACAAAGTAATAGGGAGAACGTTAGCGATGGCCATACTCCCTATAGAAAGTATATATATAAGTATAGAGAGAACGTTAGTGACCCGCCATACTCCCTATATAAAGTATATATAAAGTATAGAGAGAAACGTTAGTGACCCGCCATCCTCCCTATATAAGTATATATAAGTATAGGGAGAACGTTAGTGACCGATACTCCCGTATAGAAAGTATATATAAATATAGAGAGAACGTTAGTGACCCGCCATACTCCCTAATATCAAAGTATATATAATGTATTGGAGAACGTAGTGACCCCGCCATGACGCTCCCTATTTAATAAAGTATATATAAAGTCATAGGGCGAACGTTAGTGAACCGCCATACTCCCTAGATAAAGTATATATAGAAAGTATAGGGAGAACGTTACGATGGCCATACTCCATATATAAAGTAGTATAAGTATGGGAGAACGTTAGGCCGGCCATACTCACCTATATAAAGGATATATAAGTATAGGGAGACGTTAGTGACCGCCATACTCCCTATTAAAGTATATATATAAAGTCTAGGGAGAACGTTAGTGACTCGCCATACTCCCTATATAAAGTATATCAAGTATAGGGAGAACGTTAGCTATGCCAATACCCCCACTATATACACAAAGTATATATACAGTATATGTAGAGAACGTTAGTGACCTCCATTCTCCCTATATAAAAGTATATATAAGTTATAGGAGAACGTTATTGACGGCCATACTCACTATATAAAGTAGATATAAATACTAGAGAGAATGTTAGTGACCGCCAATACTCCCATATAAAGTAACATAAAGTATAGAGAGAACGTTAGTGACCGCCATACCCCTATCTAAAGTAATAGATAATGTATAGGGAGAACGTTAGTGACCGCCATTACTCCCTATATAAGTAGTATATAAAGTATATGGATAAATTATGTGACCGCATTCTCCCTATATAAAGTATATATTAAAGTACGGGAGAACGTTAGTGACCGCCATACCTCCCTATTAAAAGTATATATAAAGTATATGAGAACGTTAGTGACGCGCCATACCCTATATAAAGTATTATAATTATAGAGAGAACGTTATTGACGCCATACTCCCTATATAAGTATATATAAGTATATAGAGGAGAACGTTAGTGACCGCCATACTCCCTATATAAAGTATATATAAGTATAGGGAGAACGTTAGTGACCGCCATCTCCATATAAGTATATATAAAGTAATAGGGAGAACGTTAGTGACCGCCTTCTCCCTATATACAGTATATATAAGATAGAGAGAACGTTAGTGACCGCCATACTCCCTATATAAAGTATATATAAAGTATAGGGAGAACGTTAGTGACCCGCCATACTCCCTATATAAAGTATATAAAAAGTATAGAGAGAACGTTAGTGACCGCCATACTCCCTAATAATGTGTCCAACTTCTTTTACTACGAAAGAATGTTGAACTTCGAAAGATCTTCTGTTTTCGAACTTTCGAACTATATGGAAAGTCTAAACGGACCTATTAAAGTCAATGGTAGTCAATAGTTTTGAAATGAAATACAATTAAAATATTAATGGTAACTTAATGTAAATTGCTGTGGGCCCTGGGAAATGGTCTGGGGAACATGTTCCAATATCCAGGACATTCGAATCAATTTTAATCTCACTCGCGCGTATTTTTCGATTGTCCGTGCCTAGATACTATGGACTTACTCGTGGATTCGATTTTCTCGTATAGGTTTATGTACCTTTACTTTACTCACAGGATTCGATGTTCGTGTATAGGTTTTGAATGGACATTTACACTCTGAATTCGCTGCTTCTGTATAGGTTTTTAATGCACTTTACCTCACGGATTCGATGTTCGTGTATAGGTTTTAATTGACACTTTCCTCACGGATTGATGTTTCGTGTATAGGTTTTTTTAATGGACACTTTAACTCGTGGATTTTCGATGCTCGTGTATGGTTTTTAATGGAACCTTTACTCACGATTCGATGCTCGTGTTATAGGTTTTAATGGACACTTTAACTTTACTCTCACGGATTCGATTTTTCGTGTATAGGTTTTTAATGGACAACTTTACTCACGGATTCGATGCTCGTGTATAGGTTTAATGGACACTTACTCAAGATTCGATGTTTGCGGTATAGGTTTTATGGACACTTACTTACTACATTACTCTCACGATTCGATGTTCGTGTATAGGGTTTTAATGGCCCTTCTCACTACACGGATTCGATGTTCGTGTATAGGTTTTAGGACACTTTACTCGTGGATTCGATGTTCGTGTATAGGTTTTAAATGGACACTTTACTCGTGGATTCGAGTTCGTGTATAGTTTTAAACTGGACACTTTAACTCACGGATTCGATGTTCGGTATAGGTTTTAATTTAATGGAACAACTTTACTCGGGATTCAGTGGCTCCGTGTATAGGTTTAAATGGACCCTTTTACTCGTGGATTCGATGTTCGTGTTAGGTTAAATGGACACTTTACTCACGGATCTCGATGTTCGTGTTATAGTTTTAATGGACACTTTACTCGCGGATTCGATGTTCGTGTATAGGTTTTTTAATGGACACTTTACGTACGGATTCGATC
>JAACNH010003402.1:0-29388 GCA_019447015.1 Hymenochirus boettgeri
AATCAAGTGCCTTATTATCATAAGATCTGCTGCGTACAGTTTTGCTGTGGCTGGAGTGGTGACAGTTGGTATGTTTGAATTGCATTTCGGGAAATTCCCTCTCCCAGTACTGGATAATAGTGATTACTGAGTATGCTAGACTTCCTAAAAAGTAATGTCAGATGGAACAAGGAGTAGGTTAAAGGGCAAGTCCAGTCCTCAAATGAAAACTTATATACAGCTATATCACCCCCAAAAACCCTTAAAGGGCATGTCCACCCCCAAAACTATAATCCCCTCACTACTGGCCCCAATCTGTAGTGTATAAAAATCCTTACCTTACATCCCAGATCCAAATGGTTGCCCTGTAATCCCTCCCCAAAAGGCCATTTAGGACTCTGCCTCCTGTTCCCCTCGGGGAGAATTTTGCCATGAGCAGAAGAGCCCCTTCCCTCCCTCCCGATTTGGTCTCCCTCCCCTAGCATCAAACCCCTTTGACATAAATAGTGTATTGGTCCCCCAGCCCCAACCGCATAACTATTATAGCAAAAAAGTCCCCCGATCTTTACCACCTTATCTCTCCTTCGCCGTTCTACACTACCGGCAGCCACGTCCGTGATTGTGCTGCCCACAGCAATCCCGGATGCGGCTGCCAGTCCCGCCCCCTGCTTGCAGTTCTTTGCAAGCAGAGGGCCGGGATTGTGCTGCGAAGGGGAGAGATAAGGTAAGTAAATATCGGGGGAATTTCTTGCTATAATAGTAATGCGGTTGGGGCTGGGGGACCAATAACTATAATATGGCACAAAGTTTAAAGGGTGGACATACCCTTAAACTGAAATAGTTTAAAATCTGAAATATATCACTCTTACCTGAAATCCTGCACAATGGTAGTCCTGGCCGGGTTAGGGAGTGGGGCGGCTGACGGTGGGTGGGACACTTTATCAGGCAGTCTGGTAGTGGGTTATAAGGAGTTTGCAGGCGGGAGGTCTTGCGAGTGCACGCAGGAGGCGGGATGACGTCAGCGAGACCCGACACGCGATCTGATGGCCGCACGGGTCCCGCAAGAAGGGTGAGCATGACGTCAGGATTGACGTCACGCTGGGTTATTAGAAAGCGCCCACGAGGTCCCGGCGCCATTTTTTACTTTGCCGGAAAGACAGAGGTTATTCCCTCCCTCCCTTCCTCCCTTTTATAAAATTTGTAGTTTAGCTTAGGTGTGGTAAGGTTTTGTTTTTATGTTAAAGGTTTTTCATTGGAGTTACAGCTGGCAGATACATCCTTGCAAAGAGATATGGTTTTGGAACTGTTACATGAACCCCGGGGACCCAGAGGCGTGGCATTCTAGCTATGGCTATGGCTGGGGTCCATAACCATGATGCAAGGATGTATGATATATATTATATAACGTTAAGACCAATTATTAACGCATATATGGAATGTGTTAACTAAAAGCTGTGGCCAACCGTTCACCCAACAATTGTGTGCGTCTGTTTAATTTAAGGTTGGGGTTTACAGTTAAGTAGCATATCATATTTCAAAGCAGCCAGGTTATCCCACACGAGCTCTGTCCTGTTGCCCCTGTTTCTGCTTGGTTCTTTCCAGTAGCAACTGTCAGTTATGGATTTGATAGTTGATATCACAGCCAAATGACTGAATGTTAATCCCCTGTCTGCCTCTTGAGCATGCCCAGGCTCAGTACGGCTCAGTACAGGTTTCTAAATTGCTCAGTTTCCATAAGGTATCTAGAAACTAGCAGGCACATACTTTCTAAAGATGTTCTTATGTGGGTGGAGTTGTCCTTAAGAGTGGGAAGGGGATATGTAGCACAAGCAAAATAAATGCTTGATAAATGCTTGAGACATGGAGCAGCACACACACTTGAGAGTAAGGGCTACTAGCATGTATTTATTTATCAATTAAGACATGGTGAAGGTTTTTTTAGTAGTTGCCAAGTCCAGCATAAGAAAAACTTTTTATTGTTCTGGTAGAGCGACCAGCCAACCCTAATTTCACATTGTGTATAATTGCCAAAGATGCCACTGAAGGGACTTACCTAACCCGGTCTTTTGTCCGCTGGGCACCGCACCCTGATCCTGTTTTAAACAAAATCAGGAGCAGTGAGGCCCTGCACTGACACGCTCTCTTCCTGGTTGTGGCTGTAAGCAACATTGTGCTGACATAATGTATTGCCTGAATGACAGCCAGAGCCAGCAGAGCAGTGCAGGTAGTCGAACGACAGGTCAGGTAAGTTCCTTCAGAGGCTTCTTTGCCAAATCTAAATAATGCGAAAATGAGGTTTAGAGGGGTGCTCTACCAGACTATAAATTTTATTTTTATGCTGAACATGCCCTTTAGCTTCATGCAGATATTATACAATATAATACAACACACCCTGATCTAGCCTCTACACATATAGTGATCAAATTGACTTAAGGTTGACAAAGGATAGCTCCAAACGGGAATTATCTAACAATCGCCATACAGTCAGGATCCATCAGGGCTGATGCTTAACAATGTCAGAAGATACCTCTACACACATTAGATGTTCAGACATTTGGCTGAACATTATCTAAAGTGTGTACGGAGTTCACAATATTTCATGCCATGATAATCTGACATCTGTACGTAGTTCGGTATATGAATAGATGCTGTCAGTGGGGTACTGGCACTCTGGCAGGGTTTGAAAAAGTACAAGTAAAAAGCCATCATTGTTAAAGGCCTCCACATGAATTGGCTTGAAATTCAGAACAAGGACAATGAACAGAATATCAATCTAGATCTAAGATAACAGAGTCTGTTTAGACAAATAGTCCCTGGCACACCAATGCATCAATATTTCTATATGGTTGTTGGTTTTTTTGTAGCTTTATTTTCCTTCCCATCTCTGCCTATTCATATACAATTTACTGAAATCTGATCTATGCTTTGGGCAGTATTTGCAGAGAGATTTTTTTATTTGAGGTTAGATTATTATTGAATTTGAGCCTGCCACTGCCTGGATTCTGACTTTAAATGTGCAGAGCTCCTACTGTTTCAATCAGCTAAAAAAAATAACACTGTTGAGGCACAAGTAAACCATAGGCTATTTTAAGGGGGGATTACAGGTGCCCAGAGACCCTCTTTTCTGCCGGTTTATAGTAATCTGCAGTTCTTACAGCTTCAGGTCATCAAAAAGTACAAGGGGGTGTCAGTATAAAGGGGATTAAAAAAACGGGAGCCAAGATAGAGACATGAAAAAATAATAAGAGTACTGTGATACTTTTTCTATGGACTAACAGTTTATTTAGTGACAAGCTTTCGAGGGCTAAACCCTTCATCATCAGAGCAGGACTTATTTTTTTTTTGGTCCTCCCTGCCTTCTCTTCTTCCCTTGCATTTCTTGACCACTTCGGTATTTGTTATTCTTCCTCTCATTTTATTGCCCTCTACACTTTCCTGGGCACTTTTGCTCTTGACAATTATTTTTTCCCCCTCTCCCCCCTTGTTGTTTTGCTTATCTTATTACCGTATATACTCAAGTATAAACCGACCCGAGTATAAACCGAGGTACCCAATTTCACCTAAAAAATCTAATAAAAGTTTGTGACTCGAGTATAAACCGAGGTTGAAACTTGGCTTTCAAGATGTTTGGAAACTACAACCCAGCTAATGAAGCATGCTGGGAGTTGTAGTTTCCCAAATACTTGAATTCCACCTCACTTGGCATTCAAGATGTTTTGGAAACTACAAATCCCAGCATGCTTTATTAGCTGGGAGTTGTAGTTTCCAAACATCTTGAATGCCAAGTGAGGGTTGCATTCAAGATGTTTGGAAACTACAACTCCAGCATGCTTTATTAGTGTTGATACCTATACTTCCTGCCGGGTGCTGCTACCTGTACTCCCTGCAGGTTACCGATACCTGTACTCCCTGCAGGTTACTATACCTGTACTCCCTGCAGGTACTGTAACCTGTACTCCCTGCAGTACTGATACCTGTACTCCCTGCAGGGTACTGATACCTGTACTCCCTGTTGGGTATGATACCTGTACTCCCTAGGGTACTGGTACCTGTACTCCCGTCGGGTACTGATACCTGTACTCCCGCAGGGTACTGATACTGTTACCCTGATGGGTAATGATACCTGTAATCCCTGTCGGGTACTGGTGCCTGTACTCCCTGCTGGGTACTATAACTGTACTGCCGTCAAAAGTAAAGTCCGTACATATTGTGTGTGCTTGGAAATGCCCTAGACCTCCCAGTGCTGATCCCACTACCACCATGCAGTGATTTTCAGTCTATCCCTCTTTTCTTTCTTCTATGTCTATAATTGTCTACACCTCTATACTTTACTTAAGCTATCCCTTTTTATATAGATTATCAATGTACAAAATATATTTGCTCCAAAAATGTTTGAATAATTGGACCGCAGCATCACGGAAAACTTCCGGACCACATCCTCGTCCAGATGACTATTATTTTTGTACTTTATGTATTTAAAATAATTGCTAAAAAATGGCAAAGCAAATATGGATATGTGAAAAAAAAAGCATAAATGGAAGTCAATTTAAAGCAAAATTGAAAGGACACAATGCTAAAATAAATGTGTTTGATTTGCACAAAATGGATTCTTTCTTATAGTTCCTTTTTTAAAAAAAAGTATAAATGTCATTAGTAATTGAGACAGCAAAACAAAGGTAAGGTCAGAAAGACAAAGTTTATTGTCAAAGACACTAGACATACACATTGAATGAAAAGATGTAATTCAATGTCTGAAGGCACAAGAATAAAAGGTGACCGAAAACCAAAAAAGGTTAGAGTGGTTGACAGCAAAACAAAACAGAATGTTTGATAGTGTAGACATAAGCAGTACAAATACATACAGGGCTGAGGAGTCTCTGAGGATATTAAATCACTTTATTTTTTTATTACAACAAAAACACAACAAAAGGGGAAAATGAGTCTAGACAGCTAAACAGACTTTTGTGTGAACAGTTTATTAACATCCAGCACAAAAAAAACACACTCAAATGAACAAACATAGAGCAGGTTGAGACAAAAAGTGTTGGTGGGAGTATAGGAGGTGTGGCAACAGAAAAGGGCAAGTACAATCTATATTTGTAACCCGATTAATGCCCGACGACTGTGAAAATGCCATATATCCGGCTGTAGAGACGATGAAGGAGATTGCCATTTAATTCGGGAGTACAGAAAAATATACAATCATTAACCGATAGACTTAAAAACCCGAATTTCCCAATCACATTAAGGTCGAATGTCGCATAATAAGATCGGAAAAACAATTTTTGGACAATCGAGGGAAATGTCGGATTGTATGTCAATTGTACATAAAATCGGCCTAGTGTTGGCACCTTTAGTATATTACTGTGCCAGTTCAGTGCAGCACAGCTCCAGACATCCCGTTTAGTCCTGCCGGATGACCCAGCTTACCTACTACAAATTAGCCCAATAGGAGAGTGGGATCACTAGATTGGGTAATGATGCTTTCCTCCGAGGCTCAGATTCTTGTGCCTGTGCTGGGAGTCTTTATTTTATAAGAAGAGACATACCAAAAGCTACATGGTGGAGCGACCTAGGTAAGATTATAACTAGGAGGAGCATTGAGGGGGCATAGTAAACACGTTATCGTAGATATATTATAATTGTTTATACTAAAATCTACTTTTTAAAAAAATGAATATTTCGTTTGTTTCTCATTGTACATTAGGGTTGACACACTCGGGTCATTACTCTAGGCGATTAATCCCCTGCCCATTAACTCCCTCTGATGTTTGTGACGGTGATCACAAAACACACCAGGGCTTCGTGACTTCCCCATTTCCATGTGCTCCGAAAAGCTTTATGTTTTATAAACCCGTTTGTTCGATTTTATCTTTGATGACCAATATTTTGCCTGCATTGATCTGATTTTAGACACAATTGGTAATCCTGTCCCAACAGATTACAACAAAAATATGTTCCCCAAATGGTCAGAATAATTGGACAAAAATAGCCCATATAGCAAATGTTTATGTGGATTGGAAAAACCTTATACTCCTTCTCCATTGTCTTCTGTCGCTTTGCCCCGGAATGTGAAATATTAAAGCAACCACACAGAATATAAGAAGGGGCTGTAGGCATTTTTAATAAACCAGAAAAAAACAAGGCTGTTGGCATTAATAAGTTGAAGTGTTTTTATTTGTACAGTCCGGGAGTCCAAAATAATTTTGTTGGGGGGGTTGGAAACCAAAAATAGAAAGCACAACCTGTCATTTAAATTTATATACATAGAGGTACATCATCTAGGGTAAACAATAGAGTAAATCTAGGTCCCAAGTAAGTCTAAGCACACTTACTTAGAAATACTAATGATCCATGTGCATTGCCCAAGACCCTTCTCCCAATATAAACTCGTAAATTGATATCAGTGTATTATCCACACCCGTCACTCACGAGGTCAGTAGATAGATATACCAACAAAAGAAAAGGAGAACTCAAGTGATATGACTCAAGTGAACATATTTATTGATGATTTAACCATACCAACTCAGGAGGTAACTCCAGGTATGGTTATGTATGGTATAATACATCAATAAATAGTTCGCATTTATGATAACTTTAGCTCATGTGCAGCTTAGCGGAGTGCTTTTGAGTTGTCTAGAGTTTGTGTACGTGCGTTCGGTCGGGAATTGGTCGGAGTTGGCTATGTGGTCGTGTACGGCGTTCGGTCGGGAGTTGTCTTTGTGTCATGTATGGTGGTCGGTCAGAAGTTGATGAAGTGTTCGTGTACAGGTGTTAAGTCGGGAATTGTTTGGGAGTTGTTATGGGTTTGTGTATGGGCGTTCGGTCGGCAGCTGTCTATGAGTTATGTACAGTCTTTGGTCAGAGGTGTCGATGTCTGTGTACGGGTTGGTTAGGAGTTGTCGATGTGTTCATGTACGGGCGTTCGGATTGGGATTGTCGAAGTGTTCACGTACGGGCGTTCGGATGGGGGTTGTCGATGTGTTTGTGTACGGCGGGCGTTCAGATGGGAGTTGTCGATGTGCTCATGTACGGGCGTTGGTGAGAGTTGTCGATGTGTTCATGTACGGGCGTTCGGATGGGAGTTGTCGATTGTGTTGTGTACGGGCGTTGGTTGGGAATTGTCGATGTGTTTGTGTACGGCCATTCGGTGGGAGTTGTCTATATGTTCAGTGTACACGTTCTGTATAAAGGTTACGCTGTACACGTTCTATATAAGTTTACGCTGTAAGCGTTCTATATAAAGGTTACGTGTAAGCGTTCTATATAAAGTTTACACTGTACACGTTCTATAAAAAAGTTTTACTGTACGCATTCTATATAAAGGTTAAACTGTATGTGTCTATAGAAAGGTTACGCTGTACGCGTTCTATATAAAGGTTACGCTGTACGCGTTCTATATAAAGTTTACACTGTACACGTTCTATAAAAAAGTTTTACTGTACGCATTCTATAAAGGTTAAACTGTATGTGTTCTATAGAAAGGTTACGTATTCGCATTCTATAGAAAGGTTACACTGTACGTGTTCCATAGATAGGTTTACGCTGTACGCGTTCTAAATAAAGGTTACGCTGTAAGCGTTTATGGAGAGGTTACGCTGTACTCGTTCTATAGAAAGGTTACGCTGTAACCATTCTTTAGAAAGGTTACACTGTACGTGTTCTATAGAAAGGTGACGCTGTACAAGTTCTATATAAAGGTGCACTGTATGCGTCTTATATAAAGGTTACGCTGTACATGTTCTATTAAAGGTTATACTACACGTTCTATTATAAGGTTACACTGTACACGTTCTATATAAAGGTACACTGTACGCGTTCTATAGAAAGGTGACACTGTACGCGTTCTATGAAAGTTGACACTGTACGCGTTCATAGAAGTTCACGACGTTCTATAGAAAGGTTACACTGTACGCTTTCTAGAAAGGTTACACTGCACGGTTCTAGAAAGTTGACACTGTACGCGTTCTATAGAAAGGTTACACTACGCGTTCCATAGAAGGTTGCGCTGTATGTGTTTCTAGAAAGGTGACGCTTTACGCGTTCTATAGAAAGGCTACGCTGTACTCGTCATATAAAGGCTACACTGTAGCGTTATATAAAGGCTACGCTGTACGCGTTCTATATAAAGGCTACGCTGTACACGTTCTATATAAAGGCTATGCTGTACGCGTCTATATAAAGGCAACGCTGTTCGCATTCTATATAAGGCTCGCTGTATGCGCTCTATATAAGATTACACTTTACGCGTTCTATATAAAGGTGCGCTACGCATCTATATAAAGGTTACGATGTGCGCGTTTTATATAAGGTTTACGCTGTGCGCGTTCTATATAAAGGTTACGCTGTTCGCGTTCTAATAAAAGTTACGCTGTACGCGTCTATATAAGGTTTCGCTGTACACGTTCTATATAAAGGATTGCGCTGTACGCGTTCTATATAGAGGTTTACGCTGTACGCGTACAGCATAGCCTTCTATAGAACGCGTACAGCGTCACCTTTCTATAGAACACGTACAGCGTAACCTTTCTAAGAACGCATACAGTTCTATATAAAGGTTACGCTTTCGCGTTCTAATAAAGGTTACGCTTACGCGGTTCTATATAAGGTTACACTGTACGCGTTCTATTAAAGGTTATGCTGTGCGCGTTCAATATAAAGGCTACGCTGTACGCGTTTATTAAAGTTGCACTGTATGCGTTCTATTAAGGTTACGCTGCATGTTCTTATAAGGTTTATATACACGGTCTATAAAAGGTTACACTGTACACGTTGTCTATAAAGGTTACACTGTACGCGTTCTATAGAAAGGTGACACTGTACGCGTTCTATAGAATGTTGACACTGTATGCGTTATAGAAAGGTTACACTGTACACGTTCTATATGGAAGTTGTCGATGTGTCATGTACGGGCGTTCGGATGGGAGTTGTCGATGTGTTTGTGTACGGCCGTTTGGTTGGGAGTTGTCTATATGTTCGTGTACTGGCGTTCAGTGTACGCGTTCTATATAAAGGTTACGCTGTACGCGTTCTATATAAAGGTTACGTGTACGCGTTCTATAAAGGTTACGCTGTAAGCGTTCTATAGAAAGGTGACACTGTACGCGTTCTATAGAAAGTTGACACTGTACGCGTTCTATAGAAATGTGACACTGTACGTGTTCTACAGAAAGGTGACGCTGTACACGTTCTATAGAAAGGCTACGCTGTACGCATTCTATATAAAGGCTACGCTGTACTCGTTCTATATAAAGGCTACGCTGTACGCGTTATATAAAAAGGTTTTACTGTACTCATTCTATATAAAGGTTAAACTGTATGTGTTCTATAGAAAGGTTACGCTGTTCGCATTTTATGAAAGTTTACGCTGTACACGTTCTAAAGAAAGGTTACGCTGTACGTGTCCATAGATAGGTTACACTGTAGCGTTCTAATAAGGTTACGCTGTATGCGTTCTAAATAAAGGTTACGCGTACGCGTTCAAATAAAGGTACACGGTAGCGTTCTATATGTATTGGTCTGATGAAGGCGTGAGTTATATCGCCAAACGTTACATGGTGTTATACATGATGTGGTAATAAACACCATTGTTAATAAGACTGGTGTGCACAGCATTCTCTGTCCATGTATGTGAGCTTGCCGCTATGCTGGAGCACCCAGCACTGAACATTGTTAAAACTACATTGGGAGTGTGCAGGATCCTTTTCTACTTCGTTCTATATAAAGGTTACACGGTACGCGTTCTATAGAAAGGTCACGCTGTCAGCATTCTATAGAAACGTTACGCTGTCAGCCTTCTATAGAAGGTACACTGTAAGCTTTCATAGAAAGGTTACACTGTAAGCTTTCTATAAAAGGTAAGCTGTAAGGGTTCTATAGAGGGTTACGCTGTATCGTTCTATAGAAAGGTTACGCTGTACGCGTCTTTAGAAAGGTTACGCTGTACGCGTTCTTAGAAGGGTACGCTGTACGCATTCTATATAAAGGTTGCGCTGTATGCATTCTATATAAAGGTTCGCGTGACACGTTTTATATAAAGGTATACTACACGTTCTATATAAAGGTTACACTGTACAAGTTCTATATATAGGTTACACTGTACACATTCTATAGAAAGTTGACACTGTACGCATTCTAGAAAGGTTACACTGTACGTTCTAAGAAAGGTGACACGTACGTGTTCTATATGAAAGTTGACACTACACGTTCTATATAAAGGTTACGCTATACGCGTTCTATAGAAAGGGTACGCTGTAGTGTTCATAGAAAGGTGATGCTGTACGCACTCTATGAAAGGTACGCTTATGCGTGCTATTAAAGGCTACGCTGTACGCGTTCTATATAAAGGCTACCTGTACGCGTTCTATAAAGGCTACATGTACGCGTTCTATATAAAGGCTACGCTGTACGCGTTCTATATAAAGGCTACGCTGTACGCGTTCATATAAAGGCTACGCTGTACGCATTCTATAAAGCTACGCTGTACGCATTCTATATAAGGCTATGTTGTATGTGTTTCTATATAAAGGTTACGCTTTACGCGTTTATAATAAGTTATGCTGTACACGTTCTATAGAAAGGTTACGATGTACGTATTCCATAGATAGGTGTACGCATTCTAAATAAAGGTTACGCTGTATTCGTCTATAAAGGTTACGCTGTACGCATTCTTTAGAAAGGTTACGCTGTACGGTTCTATCGAAAGGTTACGCTGTACGCGTTCTATAAAATGTTGCACTGTATACGTTCTATATAAAGGTTACGCTGTACACGTTCTATATAAAGGTATACTACACACTTTACCATGAAGGTTACAATGTACACGTTCTATATAAAGGTTACACTGTACGCGTTCTACAGAAAGGTGACACTGTACGCGTTCTATATAAAGGTTGCGCTGATACGTTCTATATAAGGTTACGCTGTGACTTTTCTATATAAAGGTTATACTACACGTTCTACATGAAGGTTACACTGTACACGTTCTATATAAAGGTTACACTGTACGCGTTCAATAGAAAGTTGACACTGTACGCGTTCTATAGAAAGGCTACGCTGTATGCGTTCTATATAAATGCTACGCTGTATGCGTTCTATAGAAAGTTTACGCTGTACGCGTTCTATAGAAAGGTTGCGCTGTACGCGTTCTATATAAAGGTTACGCTGTACACGTTCTATATAAAGGTTATACAGTGGGCCTAGGCCCTAACATCAAACCCCACCAGTAAAGCTGTTGCAGCTTTCAATCTGTGGATTGGTGATTAGGACACTGTGCTAAAGCAATGTAAGCATTAAAGTCCACATCGTATGCTAGTGAGGTCCCCGGAACATGACAAACAAACACTGCAGCTGACAATCGTACAGTGTTTGGCCCTACAGAATGACATATCTTATGACTGTAGGGTATATAAAAGCTAATTTTAGGTCTGAACATGATTGTAAATCAAAATATACAAAAAAACAAATCAAACAACAACCTGTATGGCAGGATGTTTATATAAAGTCTTCACTAAGAAAGTCAAGGTTTTCTTGCTTTAGGTCTAATGATGTTAATGTATTTAGAAACGCTGTCCTGCAGGGTTCATTTAGCACTTTTGGCCTCCAGGGTCTTCACATATATGTTGCTTGTTTGCTTGCAGAACAGTTCTTACTTATAAAATATTATTTAATGAACCTAGGAAACAAAGAAAGTGTGAGCAACTGCAGGAAAATATGCTGGGCTTAAACTATTCCCAAACCCTAACCCCCCCCCCCCAAACAATATTCCCATAGATCTCTATCCCAGGAATGTGAAGACATTTCACCACTCTCTTCAGTGATCATGTGTGACTATCTAAAGGTTCGTACACATGTTGCGAACACAATGTGTAATGAACGGCCGTTCGGCTGATAATCGTGCCGTGTCTGGGCACTGTTATCGGCTGAAACAGCCGATCTACGAAGAGATCGTTCCAGTGGGCAATGATCCCGACCGAATGGCGTTTCGGCCAATAAAAGTGCCCATACACGGCACAATTATCGGGGGGAGAAACATGGGTCGGCGATAGTACGTATGTACAAAAATTACACATAGTTTGATAGTGAATACGAGAAAGATACTTTAACTGCTTAATGTTCCTGCAAACAGCTACACTGGGAGTGGAAATACTATTCCTACGTCCTTAGGCCTTGTATTTTTGTCTATTTCTGGACAGATGCAAATTTGATTGTACTATATCTGCAGCAGCCAGTCAATTCAGTTTTCATCTAATCGCGCAATAGGTAAGTATAACCAATCTTGCAGGTTGGGGGGTAGTAGGGGGGCGCACCTAGAGGAAGTTGTAAAATCTCTACCTCTGGGTATTTACACCAATCCCAGCCAACTGGGAGCAGGTAGATTCTGAAGAGAAAAAAAATTTGACCCTATCATAAGGAATAATACAATGCTTTTCAGAAAAAATAGAGCTGTATTTTTTCATCCCAAGGACCTAATCTACCAATTCAGCATTTTGTCTGTGTATAAAGAAATGCAAACCGAAATACTGACTTCTGTTTGCAGCACCCCTAGTATGAGACCATTATTGTCTTGACCCAGCGCCTGGGTTTGATTCAGTTGCTCAGTAGAGATCTGAGCACCCACAGCCAATCCAGTAGAAATTACTGTTAGAAACATTCCAATTATGTGGTGCATCCTGGGAAGAAGGACCATAGAACCTGTAAATGTCAGCTCACTAAATGTCCACACAGGGAACAGCAAAGGGTATGAAATCAACTGATTTTTCAAAATGAGGAGAGATATAGTAGAATAACTAAGAAGCATTACACAAACTAACAATTTAACAAATATTGATAATTTCCATGAACTGTCCTTTAAAGGACAACTATACTGAAATTTCAAATTTACTTTTTAGAAATGAAAAGTACCTGGACCAGTGCCGCCTCACTAATGAGGCAGGGTGCAGCACATGCAGAGCGGCACCCTGTAGGAAAGCGGCACTCTGCTCTGTCACGTCTCTCTGTCACTGAATTATTTTTTTTAAATGGAGGCCGGCACCGCCGGCTGCCCAACTCCCTCCTTAATCTGTTGGGGGGGGGGGGGTCCGGACCTGACCTACTACTGCAGTACGACCGACCGAAAGTCCGATCCTGGCTGACCCCCCTCCATCCACCGTTCCGTGCGCTTCGTGCCGGCCATGACGTAGCGCAAGTTGTTCAGCCCGCGCAGTGCAGGACCAGAACAAACATCTGCTGGAGCCTGGAGGCGCCCGCCTGCGTTGTGGACAGGACTGTCAGGACAATGGACAACAGTGTGGAGTGTCCCATGTCCGCTGTCCAAGTGTGTAATCTCCTCTGCTCCAGTGCTCCTCTTCATCTGAGACAGACAGACAGTGACTCGTCCTCATTGCAGTGACACAGTGAGTTACAATGATTGATGTGGATAAATGATAAATTATTATAATATATAAAAAATATAAATAACAGAATTATGATGATGAATGAATTTTTTAATTATTGAATTGAATCCTCCTTTCCAGCCCCTTCTAACCTATCCTATATAATAAGGAAAACTTGGCAACAGCCATCAAACAACTTTTAGGGATGGCTGGGCCTGGGGTGGCTTGGGGGTTGTGTTCTGTTCTCTCCTCTGGCCCAGATATGAAGATATGATGTATAGAGGGATAGATAGATAGATGATAGATAGATAGATAGATAGAATAGATAGATAGATTGCTATCTAATATCATCTATCTATCAATCTATCTGTATATCTATCATCTATCTAACTCTGCTATCTATTATCTATCTATCTACTTTGCTATCTATCTATCTATCTTTGCTATCTATCTATCTATCTATCTAAGATAGATAGATAGATAGAAGATAGATAGATAAGCAAAGTTAGATAGATAGATAGATAGATGATAGATAGCAGAGTTAGATAGATAGATAGATAGGATAGATATAGATGAGATAGCAGAGTTAGATAGATAGATAGTAGATAGCAAAGATAGATAGCAAAGATAGATAGAGATAGAATGCAGAGTTAGATAGAAGTAGATAGATAGATAGATAGAAGATAGATAGATAGATACAGAGTTAGATAGCAGGTTAGATAGATAAATTGCAGAGATAGATAGATAGATAGCAAGATAGATAGCAAAGATAGATAATAGCAAAGATAGATAGATAGATAGTAGAAAGTTAGATTAGAAGATGATAGATAGATAGCAATAGATAGATAGATAGAAGATAGATAGCAGTTAGATAGATAGATAGATAGATAGATAGACGATAGAGAGTAGATAGATAGAAGATAATAGAAGAGAGATACAAGATAGATAGATAGATAGATAGCGAGTTAGATTAGATAGATAGATAGATAGATAGATAGCAGAGTTAGATAGCGAGTTAGATAGATAAATTGCAAGATGATAGATGAGTAGATAGCAAAGATAGATAGCAAAGATATGATAGATAGATAGATAGATAGATAGCAAAGTTTAGATAGATAGATAGATAAGATAGATAGCAAAGATAGATAGCAAAGAGAGATAGATAGATAATAGATAGATAGATAGCAAAGATTAGTGATAGATAGATAGCAATAGATAGATAGAAAGATAGCAAAGATAGATGAGTCAGATAGAAAGTTAGATAGATAGATAGATAGATAGATAGATAGATTGCAGAGTAGGAGATAGTAGAAAGATAGATAGACAAAGATAGTGATAGCAAAAAGATAGATAGCAAGTTAGATGAAGATAGATAGATAGATAGCAAAGTTAGATAGAGATAGAAAAGCAAAGTTAGAAGATAGATAGGATTAGATAGATAGATGATAGATAGATTAGATACAAAGATAGATAGATAGATAGCAGCAAAAGATAGATGATAGCAAAAGTAGATAGCCAAGATAGATAGATAGAAGTAGAGATAGATGTAGCAAGTTAGATAGATAGATGTAGCAAAGTGATAGCTAGCAAAGTAGATCGATAGATAGCAAGTTAGCTAGATAGATAGATGATAGCAAAGTTAGATGATAGATAGATAGACGTGTATAAGCATAGATAGAATCAACGTGTATAAAGCCCCCTCCCATTCTTGACAAGCCACATCCAACTTCTGACAAAGCACCACCCACTTTCAATATAAACCACCACCCCTTCCGTGTGAGAGAGGGGGGCGGCATTTGGAATTTTGTGTCAGTGGCAAAAGTCTAGAGGAGGCCCTGCCTGGGACAGAGAGGTAGGATTGATTATTCCACATCTAGTTGATATTCCTATCTTGAAGCGATTCAACAGATTTTCATCTGGCAGGTTAGAGACCTGGACCTTGCCGTATTAAAGATACTATGAAGAAACTCAGGAAGCCTGGCAGAAGCTGTTTCTTTGTGCTGCTTCTCCTCAAGAAATGATATTGGGAGGTAGAAAGTACCAATCCTACCTCCATGCCCCAGTATATTTTATTTTACTGTTTTAAAAAAATATTATATGCACTATAGTTCCCTTTAAATTAAACCCTACATGAAGTACTGGAAAGTTTAATAAAGTAGCATGTTTAGAGTATGTTTCAAGGACGAACATAAGTAGTAACCAGAATGGATTTAGGAGGAATATATCTTGTCAAACTAACTGTTTGGCTTTTATGAGGAAGTGAGTAGAAATTTAGACTTTGGCATAGCAGTAGATAGTAGTTGGATTTTGCAAAGCTTTTGATACAGCCCCATAGGTGAATAATGTATAAGCTAAGGTCTGTTGGTCTGGGGAGGCACATTTGTACATGGATAGAAAATTGGTTAATGAATAGGATGCAGAGAGTAGTTGTTAATGGGGCTTCATCATTATGGACTGAAGTGTTATTAATGATTTTGAAGTGGGGTTTGTCAGCAAAGTTTCTGTGTTGCTGACGACACAAAACTTTGTCGACCATTAAAAACTTCAGAGGATGTGCAATCGTTGCAGTCGGAAATAGATAGATTGGCACATTGGGCTGCTAAGTGGGCAGATTGAAATTCAATGTTGATAAATGTAAGGTGATGCATTTGGACTTAAAAATCCTTGTGCTACTTATACTATAAATGGCTCTGTGTTAAGTGAATCCCTGTTGGAAAGGGATCTTGGAGTTTGGCGGATAACAAACTTAAAGAAGCAAGCAGTGCCAGGTGGCAAGAGCCAGAGCCAGCATGGTATGTCTTGTATAAGAGAGGTATGGATTCAAGGGAGGAAAATGTAATTCTCCATTGGTAAGCATTGGTAAGGCTCCTTTGGAATATGCAGTGCCATTTTGGAATCCTGTGTACATTTTGAAATGAAAAGGGTTCAGAGAAGGACAAACTAAATTAATAAGGGGATTGGGGAGCTTGAATATGAAGAGAACTGGAAAAGTTACAATTATGTATGCTGGAGAAAAGGCACTGCGTGGGGATATGATTACGTGTATAAATACATTAATGGGCCCTACAATAAACTATCTGGGGCATTGTTCACCAATGAGCATGTCAGAGAACAACATGGCCATCCCTTAAAGGAGAACTAAACCCAATTTTTTGTACTCCAGAATCTGAAAAAACACCCCCTAAAAACACCAATAAGCTATATAATAAGTAAATCGTATTATAGTAAATGTAAGCCTGTTAAAAACTGGATGAAGTATCTGTGTGTATGTGCAGTATCAAACCACACCTCCTGACCTCAGTCACATGCTTCTCTGCTGTAAAAGGATTGGCTAGAGATTATTAATGGGTGTGACCAACTGTAACAAGGTTCTGCCATAGCTAAGGACTGAGCATGTGCAGAAAACACAATGGTCGTTGACCAAACTGTGTGATAGTAGAATGCTGTGAGTAAAGCACAAACAAACAAAAGAATAGTCGAAAGTTAAATAGCACTCTCCTCAAAATACACATATGCACTTGCAAGAAAAGAAATAGAAAGAGGAGATATGGCAAATATCATAATTTTATTTAAAAAGAGAGCTCCTAACTGGGTACTCCACGCTGCTGATCTTACAACCAGAACAACATATGCCCCTCAGAATAGTAATAACATATAATGACAAATGTCAGTGTACGACGTCATACAATGAGTCCCCTATACAGTCAACCATGGGTCCGTGCACGGAGTAGATACTGGTCATCAAGGAGGGAGACCCCAAACAGAAAGGAACTGGAGGCACAGATGCTGGTAAGGAGGGAGCGTTTCGCTCCACTGAGTTTTCAATAGCGCTCAAGTAAAGCACAAACCAGTGTTATTTAGGTAATTTCCCAGTGTCTGTATCAAAATGAGAGGTAAGACACAGATTACTGGTTTTAATCAAGGTGTTCTGCCTTCTGGTTCAGTGTTGTTCTGGGCTTTAGTTGTCCTTAAAGACTTGAAGAAAAAAGGTTAGGCTTCAAGCTCGGAAAGGGTTTTTCACTGTGAGAACGGTAAAGCTAGGAACTGTCTTCCAGTGGACGTTGTTATGATAGTTCATTGGTCAGTTTTAAAAAAAGGTGGATGAGTTTCTGCAAACAAGAAATGTTGCAAGTATGGTATTGATACATAATGTTGATCCAGGGAAATTCCGATTGCCACTTGGAGTCAGGAAGGATTTTTTTTCCCTTTCATAAATTTGGGGGGTTTTTTTTTGCTCCTCTGGATCAACAGTTAGGCAGGAAATGAGGATATTGCTAGATGGGTTGGACTGGATGGACAAAGTCTTTATTCAACCTCAAATACTATACTAAGTAGTCTATACCCATACATATTGTCATGGAGGTAATGAAACCTATGGGTTCAACCACAAACTTCCGGCACAATCTTTATTAGTGTTAAGTTTGTTTCCTGCATTGACTGGAAACAGAAGAGAAAGGCTAGAGCACCACCTGGTGGATCTTTCAGTTAAAACTAGGAAATACCACTGATGTACGGGGATTCTTAAAACTTGTTTCATGCTATAAAATATATATATTAATAGAGGGTAGGTTAAATTTACACTTTGTTAATAATTCTTAAATTTATGATAAGATACATGATAATATTTTTATTACATGGGTAATAACAGTTTCCAGTTTAAAAAAACAGCTGTGCATTTTCCAAATATGCCAGTCTGAAAAGTTTGAATATATTAGGATGTTCTATATTATTTCTTGCCAATTAAAGGGCAACTGTGGTCTCAAAACAAGTTAAGGTTAAATGAAAGCCTGCAGTATTTCCTTTACACTGAGCCAACAATCAACATCTCTGGCTGGAGCCTGTGAGAAGTTACATTGGGGTGAATATTCAAACTTCCTGCTCCATTAGGTTGAGTGACATCACCTGACCTCTGCCAGCCCTTTTCCCCCGGGGGAGAAGCATGCTCAGTTAAGACTTATTGCTGGAGAAATCAGGAAGTACCTGAGGAAAAAATTGACAGTTGAGAAGGGTATCCCCTGCAGTCAAAGCTGGTCACATGACTACAAGTGGCTAAAAACAGGAAGAGTCAACCAGGAAGTAATATTGCTGAACTTTTGCAGCAATAACTTCTCACAAATTTTATCTAGAGATGTGATTTAGGTTTTTTTTGAAGGTGTGACGGAAAGCTTTTTATATAATCCTTACTGTGGAAGAATTGAGACCACAGTTACCCTTTAAATGGATTTTTACATCGGAAGAAGCTTTAGATTTTTTTGTTTTTTAATAATGTATTTGCTTTGAATAGGTTTTCATTAGATGCCCCCCTCCTGCTGGCTGATGGTCCTATAATATGGCTGTGCTGGTCGATGTGGCTGAAATATCGGAGGTAATTTTCATGCAAAATGGATTGATGTTGGTTGAACGTTCAAATCAGATGAACATTGATAGACAGGCTGGTAAAGCAAATAGTGCAGTCTTCAATGGAGCGAAAGATCAGTTGTGGAAATATTCTGGCCATTATTTTGCCGTTCTACTGACAATAAATATTTAAACCCAGCCAACCGGTGGATCTGGATAAAGGATATGTACACTGGGAAATTTATTTTTTTAAATTGCCCATAACTGGAAATATAATCCTTCCAAAATATTACTACGTTTATACCATTTTCTTGTGAGCTATCCCCTATTTCTTTAGATATCCAGTCTAAAACATCTACATTTAGTGTCAATCAAGTGCCTTAGTATCATAAAGTCTTCTGTTATGTATAGTTTTGCTTTAACTGGAATGGTAACGTTGGTACATGAACTGCATGTGGGAAATTCTCTCTCCCAATGCTGTCTCATAGGGATTAATGAGCATGCTTGCCCAGAAAGTCAGATCTGGCAGGGGGCTGAGGGACTGAGCTTGAGCAAAACAAGTACTGGATTGAAGTCATGCAGCAAACACACATATCAGAGTTACCAAGAGACATATCATAAGTGCGTCTACAATTTATTCATTTATAGACTGAAATGAGGCAAGATAATTTTTTGAGTGAGAATTCATTTAAAATACTGTGTTTGTGTTCCATTTTTAAAACACATACAAAGTAGAATTAAATGTGAACTGGAATATTTTGGTGAAGAAAAATCAAATATATTTATGATTTCTTCCTAAGAAATGTTGTGAACAAAACATTTAGAATGCACAGGAAGCCTTTAGCCTTTATTGTCTGACAGGTTTGTTTCCTTTGGTACAGGAAGAGGTCTCCCACCTGTCATCATCCAATTAGAGAGATGGAAACATATCCCGGTCACTGTACTGCTTTGCTTATTTACATTTCTTTGTTTACATCTCTGTGCAGAAACCAATTTCAGACAATAGATACTAAAAAGAAACACAAAGAGAATACGTATATTTGACATTAATATTTGACATTAAAGGGCATCTACAGTGCTAAAGTGCTAAATTTGCAGAGAGCGCTATCCTCAGGGGCACTTCTAGGGTTTTTGCTGCCTGAGCCAAACTTTTGAATGCCCCCCTTCACGTGCTGCTGCGTTAAAGTGGGTTGGGCTTTTTCCATGGCGTGGCTTCGCTGGTGGCCGTGGGTAAATTTTACAATTTTGAACTTCCTATCACATAGGTATTCAAACAGTTCATCAGACAGTCAATAGCAATAATGTAAATCACTAGAAACAGGTATGACATCCCTTTCTCAAACAGCTTGTGTTGCCTTACCATATTGCTCCTTTCAGGTTTAGTTGATCAAAATAACCTTTTTATAGCCTGTGCTTTATGTGTTGGTTCAACTGTTACAATACATTAGAAATACCATACTTTCTGTACATAAAATATTTTAGACAAAAGAATTGTAAGCCTGCCTGGCATGTCAAGCCCTAACGCATAACTAGACTTACCTAGCCTTACAAACTAAAGGTAACTTAACGACATAAACTGTCAAATTGGAGTTGAAGCAACTTCAAAGTACAGTGTATTGGAGTCATGCGGGCTGCACTCACACTCAAGCACGTTTGCTAGTTACAGGTTTTTTTTTCACCACTACCTGTCTGCCGCCTTCCTTTATCATGTCAGAGGTGCTGCCTGAAAGACAAATGTCTCACTCTGCCCAATGGTAGATGTGGCCCTGGCTATCCTGTATTTTTGCCATATACTTGAATTATTTTTTGGAGCAGTTATACAGATATTTTCATTTTGTGTGTTTCTTATGGGGGCAGCCATTGATTTCTCTCCTCCTGTAGGCAATGGCTTGTAGTCTATGGAGATATGTCCACCATTCAGAAGGGGTTTTCATAATGGTTAAAATAGCCCTTCCTCCATTTATTAATTAAACAGGCAGAATCAGGTAAACATGAAACAACTGATTTGCAAGTCCCACCTGGGATTCTGGGATTTTACATTAACTCTTTCCTTCTTCTGTGTCATTAGAACTACATGATCTGATATTGTTTGTGCAAGTGCAAGTTGATGTCAGATTGAATTAGTTTATCTGTGTAACTTCACATACAGATTTTAGCAAATATTTCAGAGCCTCTTTATTTTATATATCAGGTTATATTTTGTAATATAACCTGTTTTTTGTTAGTTAAAATATATATTTATATACAAAGAAAGGGAGAGAGACAGAGTACAAGATTATCTGGTGAATGACGGACATAACTGTTTTAAGCAATGCAGCATTATTACAGACTGGTTGCTTTTACACTGTAATTATTCAGACTCTTTGCTGCATGTGTTTCTGATATCCATTTGATTATCAGTTTGCTCTCTAAACAGTTTTGAAATCCAAATCCCTATGCTCTATCAATGGAGATTGTTTCTGGAGAAAACTGGAAGCAGATATTCCAATACATCAATAGCGCTGTTACTCAGATTTGCTGTTAGGTACTTAGTGGGGGAAATCAGATTTTTTTGTTGCCAACTTTTTATCTTAGATACTGACAACCAAATACTGAGAACTAAACTGGAGCCATCTGAGTTAAGGGCTCCCATTCAAGCTACCCAGTCAGAATCACTCAATAAGCGTATATCCCAGTACATGCCTTAGTACAAAGACATAACATTTCAGATGAAATGCTAACCTGAAACAGCTCTCCTTACTGAACATTCACTGTTTGCAGTTTCTCTTAAGCCCACTCCCAAAATCTGATTGGTCTAGGATCCAATATCCAATTAAAGCTAGGTACACACCTAGCGATTTTTCCTCCTGACCGACTGTTCGATACTTTCGAACGGTCGGCCAGGAGGAAGGACTGTCGGTCGCGGCAAAAGCAGCCGCGTCCGATAGTCACCACGATAGTACCGCGACGATCGGACGAGGTTTTCCACCCTGTCCGTCGTCCTTTCGTCCGATTCGGACGAACGGTCGATCGGACATGGGCACATTCGGATTCGATAATTTCGGTCCGATCGACCGATACACTGAACTATCGGTCGATCGGACCGAAATATCTAATCGTGTGTACCCAGTTTAGATTTAGGATGTATCTAGACCAATCACACTTTTGAGGTGTGTTTCGGAAACACTATTAAAAGTGAGGGTCTGAATAGGCTCAGTAGCATACTGGCATTCATAGAATTGTGCTTAGATAAAGCACTACGAGCCATTGGCTGTATATCTAGTGTACCTGACTGGAAAAGCTCAATGAGCTGGCTTCAGCCATGGTGGCTTTCCATTTGTTATTGTTTACAACTGTTTTGTTAACAAGCATCAAACCAGGGTTAGTGTGAAAAAGGAATTGCATCAATATCAATCATTTTCTAAATTCACTGAACTTGAATATGGTTTTGTTCCTTCTGGTCAAACACCTTACAATAGATTTGAGGTCAGGAACCACCATACTTGCCTCCCTTCTGCTCCCAGCTGCCACCAGGAGCTTCATGGGGGGTTCACATGGGATGAGCCTGAAGGTCCTAAAAAGGACCCAGGCAATCCCGCCACAGTACGTGAACACAACAAACGAAAAACATAAAACAAGTGCCTAGTGTTTAAGTGCTGGTGCAATAAATAAGGCAGGGGGGGAATTTAATAATAAGTGTGACCAATTAAGGCCCAGGCCTTGGCCGAGGTATAAAAATGTTTCCGTCATAGCCGAAGCTATGGCAGGAAAGTGAATGGAGTGCTATACACACGTGTCCCAGTGCACAGTAGTGCTGGAGGGAAGCCCAAGCTTTCACACCCCCATGCCTCAAGGCTTCGACCAGGCTCCGCATCATCTCAGTACCAGGCGGGAGCTTGGGAGTGCTCTGCTCACCCCCTCTCAACCATGCACTGGCCAGGATTGGATGCATCAAGTCTTATTCCAAAAGACAGGGAAGTGACGCTTCCAGTTTAAGGCTTTGATCAAATATGTGTAGTGTGCAGACCCATTCCTACTTTCGTACGGGGGGTCCGCCCCCGGTCCAGATAGGGGTATCCCCTTTTCCTACTGATAAGAACAGATACTACACTTGATCTTAGCCAAAAGGCCGAGAAGCGATTTGAACAAACACTACTGCAGATGTCATTGGACCAGCATTTTCCTAGGAACACTCTCCCACCAGTAGAAGAAAATCAGAATGGATTGTGGTAGTTACTTATTAGAATAGGGGAAAAAATCTTATTTTACTATAAAATTGTACAAATCTCTCTATGCTCACGTTTAAACAAACTCCTTCAAGGCATCTGTAAACTGCTTAAAGAATAACATTTACTAAGGGACCAAGTAAGTTAGGGAGAATTTTCACCACAGCTCCCTTAGTCATCATGCAAATAAGGGAAGGAGAGACTTCTGGGTAATTTCCCAGCTGGTGGTTAAAAATGCGAGGGGTAAACAGCTCATTAGTACTAATGTGCCCACCTGGCAAAATGGAGGGTGGAGTCTTAAGATATGCAGATACAGCATGTACTTCAAAGAATTTAGAACTTTGCAAGGTGATTACAATGGTTTTGGTGTAAATTCAGACATAATAACCAGATAATTTTATAGCAAATTAAGAAGCCTTTCACTGGAATGCTAATTGTTTTTTGGGTGAAGTTTTCCTTAAAAGGCATGTCCACCCTTAAGTTTGGCCATAAGGTAGGTGCCCCCTGCTCACCCACAACCGCTGTGATATTTCTCTAAAAGTGGGTACCTAACTTATGGCCAAAGGGTTTCACGCTAGGTGGAGTGGCTGCGGAGGATGGATCCAGATGGTGGAAGGGAGGGGGGAAAAGGGCTCCTCTGCGCATGTCTCTGCCTTACTGAGGTTAAGGAAATAGCAGGGACCGCATGACTCACTGACACCTCCTTCTCTTCACTTTCCTGGACTTTGAACAAGCACTACAGGAGAACCATAAGGAGCCGAGATGTAAGGTAAGGTTTTTTTTAAAACTAAACAGTGTGGCCAGTAGTGGGTTAAACTTTAGTTTTGGGGGTGGACATGCCCTTTAATGCATTGTCGCAACTATTGCAGTTGAGTGGTGTTCTGTTGCAGGGCTTTAATTCTCCAATTAAAAAGGTACACTAAAGTTACTATTTTAATACCTACCATCTGGACCTATTTTCACAAAGAGGAATGATAGTTTCCCGAAAGAAAGAGGTCAAACACCGGTTGTAGTGCCAGCCTGGCTCTGCCCTCTTAATGTTATGAATGAGAGGATGCGCTCTGCAAGGCTGGGTACACACGAGGGGGCTACCTGTCCCGACTGAGAGTTCGCTCCGAACAAGCGCTCGCCAGGACAAATGTCTGACAGTTGCGGCAATAGTGGCCGCGGCCAACAGTTTGTGCGGTCCCATAGGTAACCGCAATCGCCCGTGATTTACCGGCATGTCCGACCGTCCAGACAAACGGGCGACCGACATTGGTCATGGAGGAGGCCGAAAGCGGCACAATTTTTTGCCCCAATCAACCAATACACGGAAGTACCAGTCAATTGGGCTAAAAAATCTGCCCATGTTGTACCCAGCCCAAGGAGTGCATCTTCCCATTTTTCAGAGCCAAATCAATCCTGGACTACTCTAGGAGTCAGCACTGAAAGACAGTTTTTGACAGCTTTGTTTAGGAAAACTGTATGACTGCAGTGAAATTGATGCAGCCTGCTTTGGCCTTCTAATGCTAGCCCAGACTTGCCCCTGGTCTGCATGCCAATTAGTACCATGTATGTATGCATGTATATGTTTATTTATATAGCTCAACTTGGGGAAGCAGTGCTGTACATATAGAATACAAAAGTCGTACAAGGGGGACAATAAAGATACATAAATAAGTATGTGCATCATGAAAAATACAATTGCTTGAAACATGTAACATGAGGAAAGAGGTCCCTGCCCCGTAAAGCTTACAATTTTCATCCAATCAAAAATTTGCTCATTCTATTAATCAGCAAAGACCAATTGTTTTCTTCTGCTACTAATTTGTAGCAACCAATCAGATTTTATCTAACTGCAACAGACACCAAAAACTTAAAATCTGATTGGTTCCTGCAGTTATGGGACATGCAAACTTTCCCCTACTTTTATCTTAAAACCCCATCACATCAAGGAATGGTATATTGAGGCTTTTTAAACCATAGCTGCCAATAAGGGCGTGGCCACACTGCGACGCAAACGCAATCACACTCTGAATCGCATGCGATTTCGTTGCGTTTGTGCAGGCGTTTTTTTGTTAGGTATGGGAAAACGCATGCGATTACATAAAAGTGCGTAACGCAATTCGCAATCGCAATGCACCCGAAAATGTGCGTTTTTCAGTGCGTTGACACATTTTCAATGAAAACGCAGAAAAGCGCGATAGTGTGGCCTAGCCCTAATTCTGAAAAAAAGTCTAGAAACATTTTTTTAAAAACTAAACAAAACTGCACAGACCTGCCTAATTATTTAAGTCACACCCAAAACCCCACACCCATTTAAGCCACATACAGTGTAACGTTTTGAGGCCAATTCACGAAACATAAACATTTTAAGCTATGTGCTTTCCTGCCCAATGAAACCAGACAGTGCTAGAGGAAGCAGTGGCATACAGACAGATAGTAGTGATCCAAGTTTGAAATCCAAAACAGTGACCATAACCCCCCGCACATTGGGCCATATTTCTAAAGGCACTGTATCGCTTGTTTTTTTAACGATTGTTAATTTACAGTGCCATACCCGATAGGAGTTTGAGATCTGCAAAAGTGATCATTAACTCCTACATAACCAGATGGAGATTGAGATCTAAAAGAGTGACCATTAACCCTACATTACCGATAGGAGATGGAGATATAAAACAGTGACCATTAACCCCTACATTACCAGATAGGAGATGGAGATATAAAACACTGACCATTACCCTACATTACCAGATAGGAGATGGAGATATATAACAGAGACATTATGGGGATATAAAACAGTGACCATTAACCGCTACATTAACAGATAGGAGATGGAGATATATAACAGTGACCATTAACCCTACATTACCAGATAGGAGATGGGAGTATACAAGGGTGACCATTAACCCTACATTACCAGATAGGAAATGGAGATATACAACAGTGACCATTATGGAGAATAAACGTGACCATTACCCTACATTACCAGATAGGAGATGGAGATATAGAACAGTGACCATTAACCCTACATTACCAGATAGGAGATATATAACAGTGACCATTAACCCTACATTACCAGATAGGAGATAAGATATATAACGTGACCATTAACTCCTACATTATAGATAGAGATGGAGATCTATAACAGTGACCATTAACCCCTACATTACCAGATAGAGAGGAGATCTAGAACAGTGACCATTAACCACATTACCAGATAGGAGATGGAAATATATAATAGTGACCATTAACCCTACATTACCAAATAGGAGATGAAGATATATAACAGTGACCATTAACTCCTACATTACCAGATAGGAGATGGAGATATATAACACTGACCATATATAAACAGTGACCATTAACCCCTACATTACCAGATAGGAGATGGAGATATAAACAGTACCATTAACCCTACATTACCAGATAGGAGATGGAAATATATAATAGTGACCATTAACCCTACATTACCAAATAGGAGATGAAGATATATAACAGTGACCATTAACCCCTACATTACCAGATAGGAGATGGAGATATATAACACTGACCATTATATAACAGTGACCATTAACCCCTACATTACCAGATAGGAGATGGAGATAAAACAGTAACCATTAACCCTACATTACCAGATAGGAGATGGAGATATAAAACAGTAACCATTAACCCCTACATTACCAGAATGGAGATATATACAGTGACCATTAACCCTACTTACCAGATAGGAGATGGGATATATAACAGTGACCATTAACCCTACATTACAGACAATGTATAGTTGAAAGAGGACATTATGAATTATTACCCAGGCTCATGTCCCCTTCACTGCTACTATGATCACACAGAGATCATGTTGCTGACAGTCAGTGATGATAATCCCCGTGCAGCCAGGGGTGCAGATAGGAGATGGATATAGATAACAGTGACCATTAACCCCTACATTACTAGATAGGAGATGGAGATAATAACAGTGACCATTAACCCCTACATTACCAGATAGGAGATGGAGATATAAACAGTAACCATTAACCCCTACATTACCAGAATGGAGATATATAACAGTGACCATTAACCCTACATTACCAGATAGGAGATGGAGATATGTAACAGTGACCAAACCCTACATTACCAGACAATGATAGTTGAAAGAGGACATTATGAATTATTACCAGGCTCATGTCCCCTTCACTGCTACTACTGATCACACAGAGATCATGTTGCTGACAGTCAGTGATGATAATCCCCGTGCAGCCAGGGGTGCAGATAGGAGATGTATAATACAGTGACCATTAACCCTACATTCTAGATAGGAGATGGAGATATATAACAGTGACCATTAACCCCTACATTACCAGATAGGAGATGGAGATATAAAACAGTAACATTAACCCACATTACCAGAATGGAGATATATAACAGTGACCATTAACCCTACATTACCAGATAGGAGATGGAGATATATAACAGTGACCATTAATTGTACAGTTGAAAGAGGATTTTATAAATTATTCCAAGGCTCATGTCCCTTCACGCTACTACTGATCACACAGAGATCATGTTGCTGACAGTCTGAGATAAACCGTGCAGGCATGTCCGTCTATCAGCTCTGCGAACACCATTTAACTAATTATTCTTTCTAGTAACTTGAACCGCACATGGAAACCGTCCCTCCACCTTGGTAACGGGAACCTCAAACTTCCGGGGTTGGGGTTGTAATCCGTTGCTAGGGCAACAGTACGGGAGAGCGCAGGGCTCAAATGAAATCTAAACGCCACAGCTAAGCGTACGCGCGGGGAGGAGGGGCCGTGTAGAGACATAAGGTGGGATGTTCCACTGTGCAGCTGTATAGGGGCTTGGTCAGATCCAATCTATATGGTGATGTGCAACCTTTATATAGAATGTGTACAGTGTAACCTTTAAAAGAATGTGTACAGTGTAACCTTATATAGACGCGTAACCTTTATATAGAACGCGTACAGCGCAACCTTTATATAGAACGCGTACAGCGTAACCTTTATATCGAACGTGTACAGCGTAACCTTTATATAGAAAGCGTACAGCGTAACCTTTATATAGAACGCGTACAGCGTAACCTTTATATCGAACGTGTACAGCGTACCCTTTATATCGAACGCGTACAGCGTAACCTTATATAGAACGCGTACAGAGAAACCTTTATATAGACGCGTTCAGCGTAACCTTTATATAGAAAGTGTACAGTGTAACCTTTATGTAAAACGCGTACATCGTAACCTTATTAGATGCGCATAACCTTTATATAGAATGCGTACAGTAACCTTTATATAGAACACGTACAACGTAACCTTTATATCGAACGTGTACAGCGTAACCTTTATATAGAACGCGTACAGCGCAACCTTTATATAGAACGCGTACAGCGTAACCTTATATCGAACGTGTACGCGTACCCTTTATATCGAACGCGTACAGCGTAACTTTATATAGAACGCGTACAGAGAAACCTTTATATAGAACGCGTTCAGCGTAACCTTTATATAGAAAGTGTACAGTGTAACCTTTATGTAAAACGCGTACATCGTAACCTTATATGAATGGATAACCTTTATATAGAATGCTACAGCGTAACCTTATATAGAACACGTACAGCGTAACCTTTATATAGAACGCGTACAGCGTAACCTTTATATAGAACGCGTACAGCGTAGCCTTTATATAGAACGCGTACAGTGTAAACCTTTATATAGAACGCGCACACCGTAGCCTTTATATAGAGCGCATACAGCGTAGCTTTATATAGAACGCATACAGCATAAACCTTTATATAGAACGCATACAGCGTAAAAACCTTTATATAGAATGCGTACAGCTTAAACCTTTAATAAAATGCGCACAGCGTAACCTTATATAGAAGCGTACAGCGTACACTTTATATAGAATGCGTACAGCGTAACCTTTATATAGAACGCGTAAAGCGTAACCTTATATAGAACGCGTACAACGTAGCCTTTCTATAGAACGTACAACGTAGCCTTCTATAGAACGCGTACAGCGTAGCCTTTATATAGAATGCGTACAGCGTAGCCTTTCTATAGAACGCATACAGCGTAGCCTTCTATAGAAGCGTACAGCGTAGCCTTTATATCAAACGCGTACAGTGTAGCCTTTATATAGAACGGTACAGCGTAGACTTTATATAGAACGCGTACAGCGTAGCCTTATATAGAACGCGTACAGCGTAGCCTTTATATAGAACGCATACAGCGTAGCCTTTCTATAGAGCGTGTACAGCGTCACCTTTCTATAGAAACGTACAGCGTACCTTCATAGAAGCATACAGCGTAAACCTTTATATAGAACGCGTAGTGTCAACTTTCTATAGAACGCGTACAGTGTCACCTTTCTATAGAACGCGTACAGTGTCAACTTTCTATGAACGCATACAGTGTCACCTTCTATAGAACGCGTACAGTGTAACCTATATAGAACGTGTACAGGTGTAACCTTCGTAGAAACGTGTAGTATAC